>JAIFTH010000410.1:0-29545 GCA_019968535.1 Fragariocoptes setiger
GCTGACGATTGAAACTTTGCTGCTGATCATTGAAACTCGTATGCTGATCATTGAGATTCTCATGCTGACGATGGGAACTCTGCTGCTGATCATTGAGATTCTCATGCTGACGATTGAAACTCCCATGCTGACGATTGAAACTTTGCTGATGACGATTGAGATTCTCATGCTGACGATTCTGTGGCCTAAGCTATACAAGTAGTAGAAAATGTTCGATTTCTGAATATTTCTGTTGCACTCGATTAAATATCAGCTCCGACATCAGATCTCACGATTGAGTCATCGAATCAGCCATTAGATAGCCAGGAAGTAGTAAGTAATGGGTAACTAAATCAATCTTCGATCGCCATGATGAATTAGACTCAGAACTAACTTTTTGCTTATCAAATTTTTTTACACAGTTTTCAACACCAACCGGCCACCACGCAGGACTAACACCGTACAACTGCACCCGCACACAGCACACGAATAAAATACAACCTGTCCCATTCAAGCGCACAGCGTCACATGATCAACTTTTCTTTTTTTCAAAACCAACTAAAATCCTGTCACCCTTTATAGCAAGCATATCATTTTCACTGAGACATAGTAGATTTTTTCAAATTACGCGCGTAAACCTTGCCTGTTTCCTCACGCTGACGGCAGTACCACATAAAGACAAAATTCACACTGTTCCATTCAAACACACACCATCATCTGCTGACGCTTCTTTTATTTTTTTTGCGAACTAAGTCTCTGACACCCTTTATCCTATTCTAAATCATATTTCCACCTATATAAATAGATTGATAAGGAATTTTGGCTTTGGAAAGTTACGCAAGGTGTATGTTGAGCAACTCGACTAGTTGCCATATCGATGTTAACAGTCCTCTGCTTGATTCACCACATAACACATGTGCACTAAGCAATACTATCAATCAGTTTGCTTGAGATTGATGATTTGATTGTGCTTGAACCCTGTTGATTTGATTTTGTTAAGATTCCACATATCACGCGTTGACTGATCTCAGAATAGATAATATGAAACGAATAAATGAAGGTCTACTCGAGTAGAAGGCTATTAGGAGGTGATGTTTTAGTGCATTAGAATATGATGAGAATAGACACAAAGAGTAAGGTGTAAAAATTGAACTGTAAATTTATATGTAATACATGGAACAGCTATACCCAATTTTTTTATTATTGAATCCAATTGCGTTCACTCGTCCTTGTTGAATATAATTTGTGACGACGTGTAGTTTTGCGCGATTCCGGATGCTTTACCGACAGCGTCGGAGATTTGTTGTCGTCGGCGTAAGAAGACAGGCCGAATGATGCGGCCGTAGATGACTGATGCTCCATTGTTAGGCGACGGCAAGAAGCACCAGATCAAGAACACCACTTTGGCCAACCAATAGAATGGGAACCAACTGAATATGATGTCCGAAAAGAACTCCACGACCGAGAATGCCGCAAACACCACCCAGTACGTGAGCCACTTGGTGTCGTCGTCCTTGTGATGAGTCTCGAGCGCCATGAGTGACTGGTACGCGGGATAGACGAAACCAATACTGTTGCATATAAACTCGGCAAAGTGGCCGATGATCATGTACAGACCGATGATGCCCAGCAGGCCTTGAGCAATGTAGACACGTTTCACCTTGGTCACCTCCTCGGCTTTGCCGAGCAATTTAGCCACATGACTGTTGTTGTCGTTGAGGTACTGTTCCAATTTGTTCACAAACTGTTGATAATATTGGCTCATCGTTATTGTTTCTTAATCGTTCGTTTCCTTTCGTATTGATAAGAAAATGTTTATATGAAATATAGATGTTTTTATTGAGTAATGACAGTGCCAGCACTGAGATGACCTTTGACAATTGTCCGTGAGTTTGTGTGGGTGGGTGTAATGTCCACTCGTGTAACGATGACAATGGATATTGAAAAAATATATGTACCGTGAATCAGAAAGGAAGGGAGCTTCGCTGTCTCTGTGAAATAACTCAGATGTTGGATTGGAAGTTACTGCGTGACAATCAAATGTGTGCACACTCTAGTAAACGGAATGTGTGAAAGCGAGTGAGTGAGTGTTCACCGTTCACTGCTACTATTTTCACTATGCCCTTTGCTTGCTTTGCTCTTCTGTTCTGTGTCGTTACTGCTCCTGATGCTTTCACTAGCTAGCACTATCGTTCACGACGAGACACACTGTCGTCGTTGTCGATGTTGCTCACAACAGAAAAGAAATGCATAAGGTATTGCATGATGGCAGCTGCAGTCCTGCAGGTTCGACGCCAGTTGCTAACCACTCGTTTGTGCTGCTCACTAGTATGCAGGACCACGGGCGGGAAATGCACCCGCACTCTCATAATCGCAGGCACGCACTCTCATAATCGCAGGCACGCACACACATGTTTCCTTTCCTCTAATGCCAACTTGCCACTACAACACACCACAACTGTGTGAGCACGATCAGCAAGCGAGCCAGCTAGTCAGTTAGTCAGCAGGTTAGCGAGCTAGCCAACCAGACACACGGTGCGTGAATTTCCACTGGTGCTGTGTCGAGTTTTCGTTAGGCTAGCTGATAAACAACAGCGACAACAACAGCAACCAAATGCCAAGCTCGATCAAGTGCACATTGCGCCGACGCACTTCTTATATGTGTGTGCATTTCAGCAACGTGCTTGCACTCATGAGCCTTCTCTCCGTAGTGTCGTTTTCTTTTTCTTAGCACACACGCCTAAAGTACTTGAGCTGGCTGGCTAACCAGCTTATATCACTTTTCAACAATTGCGGCAGCAAGGCAGCAACTCGCCTTTTTCTCGCTTTCTTGCTAGCTTGCCACAACTTACACTCTTGTGTTGCTGGCAGTTGCGCTGGTATAAGTGCAGCAGCCAGTAAGTGCGTGTGTGTGTTGTGTAGGCACACTTGTATCTCCTGTTGCAAACGGACCACGCTGAACCCATGCAATTTGGGCCCAATGGCATTGTGTCATTTGTGGGTGTGGCTCCTCGCGTGGCATCGAAAAGAACGTCTCTGTTATGACAATTGTAAGTGAGCACGTGTTGTGACATAGAGCAATATTGCCTATCTAGCAATGTTGTGAGCTCCATTTTACGACTAACGTTTCATTTCTCGGTGCTGAAGCATAGAGACGTGAATACTCTGTTATCTACTTATGAGCTTTTATTGCTAGTTCTGTTATCGTTGCTTTAAGAGTTGTATAATACGATATAATGAGTATTGTCTTGTAAAATGAAGCTAAAGCGAGATTCATAGCGGACTAATTTCGCGTCAGAAATCGATAGGCAGTCAATGAAAGTAGAATAACACACACAAAGTCTTTTGAGCAGAATATCGAGAAGTGTTTGGGAAAAAGTATTAGTAGAATATCTTTTTAAAGTGCAGACTTTCCGCGCAAAAGGTTGTTCCATCAGATACAAACCTAACAAGACCACTGTGATGCCGATCGAATCGTGAGCACTGAAAACATTGGTGTGGCCATAGATGAGGTTGCTCGTGTCGAAGATGGCCAATAGGCCTTTCTGCATTGAGACACAAGGCGACACAGACATTCGATAGGTTGTGTAAATCAAAGCGATCACACCTATGTCGATCAGAAAGAAACACTGATTTAGAAATTACATATTAATGAATGAACGTTCAATGATATAAACCTCGAATCAGCATAATTTTTCAATGAGAGTAGAGGACTTACGGAGTAGAAGAAATATCGATACTCGGCGACCACCACGGCAAAATCAAAATACGATAACACGAATAGCAACAGGCACAATATAAGAACGCTCAGGTGAAAACTTTGCAAAAGTTGAAAGTTCAATCCTGGTCCTAGAAAGCAAGAGCGCTCTTGAATGAGTAAATAATTGATCAGCAACAGGCATGACACGGCCAGCGAGAGGTATCCGTAAATGTTGGAATGTCGATGATTGAATTCAATCGGCTGAATGACCAGCTGCTGGGATGGAATCGACACAGAAGGCATATTGATCGGTCGATCTGCAATAATGAATTAATTAGCGATTAAATTGAACACATGATTAGCATGGATAATGGTTTGAGTCAGATATCAAGTGTCAAGTGAGTCGGTGAGAGAGAATTCATTGAAAATTACCTGGGGACAGCAGTGGCGAGTACTCTTGATGCTCGGTCATTTTTGATTTTTTATTCTGCTTTTGTTGTCGTGATTATTCAAGTGGACCCAGAAAGAAATGTCACCTATGGTGATTTTTTAAGTTCTATTCACAATTAATTAGGGTTTGGATCAGTGTATTTTAGTAACTTCAGATACAATGATTGGAAATTTTCTCTATAATGAGCTCATTCAGATGTTAGAGCTGAGTCATTGCCTGTGAGTACATCAGTTATTGTTGACACTTTATCACTGTTGAAACGCATGATATCATGATAGGCACACGCACACACAATATTCACATTCACAGTGAAGCAAAAATGAATCAAGTCTGATATCAGTTGTTGCAATGAGTAAAAGCTTATCGGCTGATCATCAACAAATTCAAGAAATTATCGTTTCAAGATAAACAAACAAGCAAGCGAGCAGAACTTTTAATGCACTCTACTAAAATCGATATTACGACAGCTATCATTTCCAGGCGCTTAAATTACTGAATGCTTTTATTGCTGCATACATTTTTTGATTGCTCAGTGCAATGGTAATAGCAGTGGTTTAATAATGTAAACCTATTTTTTCGTTGTTGTCATCATAGAACATCATTGTTACATTCTAACAGGTGACAGCTGATTTGTCGCGACTCTCTGAGGTGACCTTCTTTCCGTTCTCAGGGTTGACACACCAACAAGTGCTACGGTCGCATTGTTTAGGTTTGTAATCACCGCGAGCCTCACACTCAGGCAAGTAAGCGGTGCCTTGCTGTGATGCAGTAATGCTCTTCATCTTCTCGGCACGATTGATCATGCAACTACATTTGCGCAAATCTTTTTTGGGTTGCGTCAACGGATAACCTTTTTTATCCCAACATTGGCAAAATTGTGATCCATAATGACACTGCAAAGGAGCGTAATTACCGTCGGCATCACAATTAGGCACGACAATTGCTAGATTCAAAATTTTTGAGACTCCATTTTTATCTTTGTTCTTGGGGTCATTTTGACGAGCGATCTGATCTTCGGCGATTCGACGCTTGCGTTGACATTCAGTTTCCTCTGTGAACGATGATATGTTTGGAAAAAGTTTCAAATATTAATATCATAAATATTTTTTTAATATCACAGTCTAATTAGAAAGTCGCTGGTAGTAGTGGCTTGAACAATGTTTCATGCTACGATGTGATGTGTTTCAATGAACTTACGATAACTGGGGCTCACGAGGGCTACGGCCAACACGGCAAACACAAAACACACTACGATAGGTTTCATTTTGATTTACTTGTATTCTTATTCTTCTATATTTTATATTTGATAAATTGGTCGATTAAATATGATTAGAAATCAGATGTTGTCGCGTCGGTACTTGAGCTTGCAATGAGCTCCAAAAGTAATTTGTTGAGGCATAAAATAGGCGAACAGATACCATATCAAGTACAACACAACAACCTATTGACGCTGAGATTTGTTGTTGTTTACTCAATCCAAGTATTGCCAATCGGTGGTGCAAATTCACTATACTAAACAACTAAACAAACACTTGTTCGCTGGAAGGTGCTGTTGTTGCAGACGTGATTGACGTGTTTGCTAAAAAAAAGCATCACTCTTTTGATGTCTCAACATGTAGTGAGCACTGCAGCTCGCTGTTTGTTATTGTCCATGACAAAGTTTGTCAAAGCACGAGTGCGCCACAAGAAAGGAAAACAACAACACTCATTTTACCTTCACACTTGATGCCGACTACTAAGAGTCTGTTTGTCGACTTATGATAAATCTTATATTGACGTACGAAGGTATTAAAGCGCGCCTTGAATGGTACTTATTTGCACAATTTAATTTCTTAAGTACCTTTAGTGACACACACGCACTTAAACACTTTGTAGCTGTGCGGCTCGGCAAAGCTCATGGCAATGCTGATTACGGATTGCTAAGCGAATATGTAATGAATTTTTTTACAATTTTGTTCATTTCTTGTACGACATCACCATAGGCTTGGAAAAGAGCAGCGTAGACAATGACAAAAGAAGTACGAAATTAATCGCACAAAAACATGACCTAAGTTTCTTTCAGATCAGAAACAACGAAGATTATAAATCTTACTCATGTCTACCTCTATCTCTTTGAAGTTCGTCCACGAGTCGAGACCAGGTGCCTGTATTGATTGGTTGTCTCTTTAGCGATTGAGATTTTCGATTCTTTCATAGGCCGTTTGTAACTTGGTGAGTTCAGACCCTTGTTGTCGTCGACGCGAGAATACAGGCCGAATGATGCGGCCGTAGATGACTGATGCTCCATTGTTAGGCGACGGCAAGAAGCACCAGATCAAGAACACCACTTTGGCCAACCAATAGAATGGGAACCAACTGAATATGATGTCCGAAAAGAACTCCACGACCGAGAATGCCGCAAACACCACCCAGTACGTGAGCCACTTGGTGTCGTCGTCCTTGTGATGAGTCTCGAGCGCCATGAGTGACTGGTACGCGGGATAGACGAAACCAATACTGTTGCATATAAACTCGGCAAAGTGGCCGATGATCATGTACAGACCGATGATGCCCAGCAGGCCTTGAGCAATGTAGACACGTTTCACCTTGGTCACCTCCTCGGCTTTGCCGAGCAATTTAGCCACATGACTGTTGTTGTCGTTGAGGTACTGTTCCAATTTGTTCACAAACTGTTGATAATATTGGCTCATTGTTTCATATGTGAAAATTTATTAGATGAAAAAGCTTTACATAGAAGATTGTGTCTTACTGTTTCCAGGCGTGCGTCTCTAGCAGGAGCAAGCCGCATGTCTAGTGTGCCATTCAACGGCGCTCTGTGTTGGCAGCAACCAGTGTAACGAGTTGCAGGACTACGTAAAATGAATTGGCCAATGAATCTTTCCCCTTATATCGGGGAACAAAACGATGGTTGCCCGAAAGAAGGTTGTGACTGTTGACTCGTTTAGGTTGAACTCGTTTATTCTATCGCAATTTTCTACTGTAATAGTCGAAATTACAAAATAATAAGACCAAATCCCGGCAAGAGTGTTAATTTTAAATTAAAAAAAGCCACCACCGAGTTTATGTCATTACGTTTAATTATCGGTTTATTCCTATCGATCAGAGATCGAGATTCTTCTAGAAATTTAACAGAACGATACAGAAAAATCTTATTCAACACCAATCGTCGCCTTCGACAGTTCCACGCCACTCTAGTCCGTGCTCTGTTATGAGGATATCTGATTTAGTTCGTGGGCGCGTTGGAGAATAGCTGACTCGAGGAAAATTGAACGCCCCCTGATCGAGCTGGCCACCAGCTTGCAGGTCGGTACTTGTTGAGGCACCCATCATATCTGGCGGACATTCGCTCATAGCGGCTTTTTTGATAGTTGGTGAACTGTTGACAGTGGGGAAGTTTGTATTGACAGGGCGTTTCAACGGAGGCGGTTTTGATTTTGTGGGAGCACCAGTAGGCGATTGATGAAACACGCCAGTATCGAGTGCGTAACTTGTTGAGGGGGCCGTAAGTGGGACCGAATTTGTGCCAGGGTCCATTGCAGGATCCACTGTCGGCGGTGTATGACCATACCATAGTGTATCGGCAGCTCGGCCCAGCGCACCGGGCAATATTTGTGGCAAACGACGACCGCGATACGGTACAGTCGGAGGAACGACTCGCTCGTCTGGTATCAATTGAGCACTGGGCATTATTGGCTGCTGCTGCACACCGCTTACTGAATACTCTAACTGTGAACTATCTTGAGGACCATAAACTACAGGCATATCTCCGTACGCAATACCAGGCTGGCACGGTTGCGCTTGATGTTGCTGATATTCGTGCATGATAGGAGCTTGACCAATCACGGGACTTGTGCCCACCTCTGGGTGTGTGTCTGCCACCTGTCGCTGCATAGAGTACGACTCTGTGCCAACGGTGGGCGCACGCGTCAAGCTGCCACTGTCTGAGCCAGGCTCGTTGCGATCGTAATATTGAGCACCACTAACATTAGGTCCTGCTGTACGATGCGGCGAACGACGCACTTGACGTCGTCGTCGAACACTTGGTGACTTTCGCGGACCCAACGAGCGCAACTCTTCGCTGTCGATACTGTCCTCTGTGCGTCGGCGAAAACGACCACGTCGGCCTCGTTTGAACGATTCTTCTCTCACAAATTCTACCACATCCGAAACAGCATCCGTCAAACGATCATTGATTGAGCGCCGACGAGTGCCTCCAACCGAGGTATTATCATCTCCATCCTGGGGTTGGTGATGGTGTCGGTGATGCTGTGTCGATTGCTGACTGTCCTGACTGCCGAATTGACGTTGTCCACTAGGACGATGATCGAGTGGCTGGCCATCAGTGTGTTGGGGTCCACGAAACGACACACTAGGACCATCCGAGCGTGTATATGAATCTCGACGCGACACTGAACCGTCGTCCGGTTCGCCATCGGCACCTAAACCAAACTCTTGCAAGCGCTTCTGGCGTCTGCGTCGGTCACTGGCGCGCCTCAAGAAACTGAACGACGAGCGTCGATCGGGTTCATCAGGTGCCAAATGTCCAGCACCGCCCATTCCGCCACCACTCGATTGATCGACTCCGGAGCCAATGGCTGCACTAGCAGATCCTGTTCTGTCTGCTACTTCTACTGATGCATGAGACGAACGAGTGTTGGAATTCCTCACAGCACCCATCAGTCTAGCAATCAATGATGTGCCCTGAAGCATTAACCGATGATTTAGTTGGAATAGAAATTTTTCAATATTGAGATTATTATTTGCATCTTTTATAGGACGATGAGCGTTCAGAGCAGGCATGTTTGATTAGCGCGGTAGCGTTGTTATAGGTAGATGCCAATGATAATAATAATAATAATAATAATATGCCAGCAGAAGCTATAGAATTCATATCTTTGCTATTTCTAACAATTATTGATGCAGTTGAGCGGATAACAGACTCCAAGTTGCGCGTTCCATTGTATGTTTAGCGCATTAGTATTTTAGCGAACCATCAAGCGAGCGACCAGCCCGAGCGACTAGCTTAAAGCTTTTGCTGATGAGAGGTAATCATAATTTATCGGTTGCTATCGCATGATCTTTCTGAGCGAAGCTTCACTAAAGACTTGCCATTCATTTTGCTATTCTTACATGCTCAATACTAAATTCTGTAAACTCGCTTCTATCGCTATGAGTAAAGATACCTGCTTCGTCTAAACTGTTTTACGCGCAGGTATTTTCAGCCATTAGAGGAAGCTCGATAAAGCTATTTCGTGCTGCTATCATTCATTTGCCGAGCTTGTTAGATTTGCAGCTGACACATTTACATGCATCAGCTCGGCTATCTTTGTCAATGAAGCCTAATTATCAAAGCCGAGCGTAACGTTCATCAAGACATTTGATAATTTACCCGCTGATCAGGATGTAATTGATTAGGTGAAATAGTTTCCGGCATCTAAAAACGCAATCACACGTTCGAACGTTCGGATTACAAGAGTATGATATCAGTTAAATAGTTGTCTCGCTTCACATTCTCGATAACTCTCACACATGATCCTGATATTCAAGATATTCTATCTATCTATGAACCATAAAAATCCGAAGGGAATGGCCAAAAGGGGTCCTCTATAGTATCGTTTGCACCATTGTTCTTGTCCGATCCAGTGTACATCAAAGTTGATCTAATTAAGGAACAGAATTGAAATTATAATATTTGCTTATACTTACGCTCAGACAACTGGCGCCAGGCTTCTGACCAAAACGAGTCTGACGCCAATTCTCGAACACCAACAGGCCGGCGTATATTTTTCCTACTGTGAGTTTTCCCTGATTGAGTTCATTATGCTCTGGCACCAATTTGTTTATAATCTTTTTCGCTTGCAAAGGCCATAATTTTTGCAATGTTTGGCGCAACTCACGATCCGCTTGGTCCATTTCCTCGGCGGCACGCATTTTGATGTTGAGATTTTCGCGAACCAATGCGAACAAAGTAGTCGTGAAGTTGACTTTGCCACCCTCAGTTATGGGCATGTTCATGCGTATCAGTTTTTTGTACGCCAGTCGGTACGGACATTTGTTACCGAAACCAAGTGGTGGATCCATGTTACGCAACATGTCGTACATTTCTGTATAGTGAATGTAGCCCGTGGCGTTGGGATCATATTCGGCCCATGTGCGTATGAACAATTCAAGATGATGGGCTCCGAGAATGGACGAGTCTCGAGTCAGGTAGTCAAAGTTGTCCATGATAACGGCGACGAATAAGTTAAGCATCTATTCACAAGAATGAATTGGTACATTTATGATTAATAAAATAAAAGAATAAAAGTTGAAGATTTGAGATGCGAGCATATGACTTACCAAGAACGAGCAGAAGAATATGAAACTGACAAAATACGGATAGGCCACGTTTGAACCACAAATTCTCCCTTTCTTAGTTGCTCTGGGGTCGCAAGGTTGGCCTTCGACACAGGCCATCATGACCTGCTGCCAAGCTTCTCCAGTGGCACATCTATCGTAGTAGATAGATTAATACGGTAATGTGTCGTCGTTGCATGGTCGGCAGGGAGATTAACTTCAGTCAGATATTAAGCCTAAAATTGGTAGAATAAAAGAAAAAGAACTAGTGATCTACCGATGATTTGCAAGCACAAGATGCAAAATAATCAAGATATTGGATACATGCATCATGCAACATTCTATCATGCAATGATTTTTTCAGGGCAACACGATGCACATGCAATCTAAAATGCACGATGAAAAGCGTAAGAGTTGTGTGAGAGAGATCTCGCGTGACGTCTTCATAGGTAGATATAAGAGCTCTTAGGATTTTTTGGACAGGATTGTACAAAATGATGAAAACGAAATTTCAACTGATGATCGGATCAACAAATTTCCGGACAATTTGTTGGCAATTTCCACGGTATCTCAATCTCCCATTCAAGACACCACCCATATCATTAATCAATCAATTATCAAATCTAATCGATTGGTTCGATGTATATGGTATGTTAAACATATTATAGTTCGGGGCCAGGGCGGGTAACTCCGTGCTTTACGGGCTTAATTGAAGCGTTCGTGGCTTGGCAGGGAATTTCTTCTTCGTTACAGTATCATTATTGCAACAATCCATATCGTTAAACACTCGTTAAGCACTTGTCATAGCGGCTTTTCAAATTAGCAGGGTATCGTGGGACTGGATACAATGGAATGGCGTTGGCGATTGATATTGGCGACAGAATCGACGTGGCGGAATAATTGTGTGTATGTGTTTGTGTATGCGGCGACAAAGCATCGGTAGAAAACAACAAAAACAATTCAACGAATCTGGTGATCTCTTCGAATCATCATAAATCGTTGCCAATTCTAGTGTTTTTCTCTGAAAATATAAAACACTTCATGTGTCAAGACACTTGCCTGAACAATAACATCAAACCCTGGACAAAATTACGGAAATTGTTGTGCCGTGTCACTTGTCCGTCAGGTGTGAATGCAATGTTACCAAATACCTATTTTTTGTTTTTGAGATTGTTTTTGGTGTTAATAATGAAATCAAATGGACTTTTCTATCCACGAAAACTTTGATGTGGTCTTAATCTGCATACAAGATTGGGACTATCTTGTAAGCTCGAGATGTTGGATGTTTACAAGAGCTCGGCAGCCGATCGTTGGTGGTACATGTATCTACGATCTACACCCTCCAATAATCGACGTGTAAAACTACGAACCGGGCATACTTTTGTTGAATAGTGTTTGGTTTTGATCATCTACAAATTACAAGATTATCCATTGCAGAATCTAAGCTACAAAGCCGTTTCTATTAACGACCGAGCTCAATGATTCTAAGCACTAGAAACATTAACACGTAAACTACTGACACTACTTAAATCTACAAGACAACGATTGAATTATTGTCTGTGCATGTGCATGATATAGTATTTTTATCTCGATGTTGAATTGTATTGCCATTTATAAGTTCAGGTTGACAGTCAGTCTACTTTGTGACTTCAAACTTGTGTTGTCTACTCTACGAAGTACATTAAGTTTTTAAGTGAATTATGGCCACAAACTACTACTGTTTTACAGTGGTCATCAAACTATCTGTACAATGTTCAGTCGTACAACTACGTTACAACTAACGTCACACTATGTTGTGACACTCTACTCATGTACAGAATGCACATAGGATGCACAATCTATCCGATCATTGTCATAAAGTTGACTCACCGAAACAGCAGCAACAGAGAAGACATGAATGTTTGAAAGTGATTGTGACGTGTCAGTGATATATTCGGATCTAGTAATATATCACCGAAAACCTTAGTGACGTTGAAGTTTTTATGTGGCAGAAATGGGTAGAGTTCATGTTATGTTAAGATTGAAGTTTGATCTTGAGGCTGAATACGTATTCTTTAGATAACTATCACTCATTGACTCATACTATAACTCATCTAAGCTAAGTCCCTTATAATGTCAACTACACTTCCACGTTTACTAATGAGCCTCGTAGTTGTGCGCCTCGGGAATGAAGTTCAGGTTAAGATTAAAAGGCCGATAATATTGTCTTTGTTGCTCACCTGCATGCCTATGATGGCATAAATGAAGAATAGCATCGCTATGAGTAAGCATACGTATGGCAGTGCCTATTCAGATGAATCAAGATGAATTGAATTAAGTTAGTCAGTTGAACCTCTGAAAATGAAAGAACCAATTGACATATGTCGAATATATGTACCTTGAATGATTGTATGAATGTCCATAGCAGCATACGAATGGTGTCTCCTTGGCGTAGTAGTTTTATCAATCGGGCCGCTCGAAACAATCGCAAGAAACCAACTTGCATGTGATTTTTTTTCTTCATTTTTTAAAGTCAACCGCATGGTGAATGGGATTAATTCCAAGAAAAACATATTTTCTCCTAATGGGGCTACTTTTCAGTTTGACTTAGCAATTTGAGTACTCACACCACCAAATTCAACAAGGAAGGCATCAAAGGCACTTCCGACCACCGTAATAAAATCAAATATATTCCACATGTCTTTGAAAAAATTCTTTTTTTGTCATTTTTTCGTGAAAAAAGATAAATATAAATTAATAATTAGAAGTTTAAGAGTGTCTAAGATTGATAGTTTTCCGGAACAGATTGCTGTGACAGCATTCGTGTTACTCCAGTGTTGCGTGTTTGATGTTGTAATTATTATAATTATTATTATTTTTGCGAACCTGTAAGCCAAGCGCCGCGAGTTTCATTGTACACTCGATCAGAAAAAGGACAGTAAAGATGAGATTTGCGTAACTCAGCGTGTCGAGATAATAGGGATCCGCATCGTGATACTGTCGCCACAATTTTGGTATCGAATCATGTGATTGTTTTGTGTGCCGGAGAGTCGATTTTAAGAATCATGAAAAATCGATTTGTAAGTAAAGCTGTTCCGAGGAAGCTGCTTTCTGAGAGTCTAAAAGTTCTCTCCGCTGTTTTTGACTTCACTCTCACAAGGCTCATACAAGAATAGCGGGAGAGACAGATAAACAGATAAACGGTCAATGAAATAGACTGTTTCTCTGCCCTCACTACGCACATAGTGTAGGCCGTTTCGCGAAACACACTCACACGCAACGCGTCCTCTCACAATTGTAGGTTTGAGCGCGCATCGGCGAAATGGCGCCACAATCGATTCGTAGAGTCTATTGAGAGTGCGTTGTTCCGCTGTCTCTGGCTGCACACTATCAAGGCATGTGCGTGTGTTTGTTTGTGTGCCTATTTTGATGCTGATCAAACCTCACCAGAATCAGTCTATGCTATAGTGACTGGATTTGTGTGTCATCTGTTGATCAACACACACCTAAATGAACGACTTCAAGACACAAATCAATAATTTCTATCAATATGTAGTCGTCATTGTTCAGCAGGCATTCATCAGGAGACCAATATTTTTTTCTTCTCCTTGTTCTGTCGACCAGCCTCTCAATTCGCGGCCGTCTAAATACTCAAGTTTTCACCTCAAATATTTTGCAAATTTTGCAGTTTCATACAAAGTGAAGCTTTGAGGACATTGTAGATCTACTCTAGCTTCGATACGATTCTTAAATCACCGATCTTTTATGAAATTGTGGTCTTTGATCTGAGACACGACCAACAGTAAGCGTAACCACTCACACACAAATGGCCATTCTTTGTTTACATAATGCTCAAACATCAAACAAGGCGCTGTTCACAAATATAACATCATCATAATATGCAACATCAAGATATAACAAGGCGCTATCAATGGCATGTTTTAGCAATCACATTGCTGAAGGATCACGCGCATGTTCTTACCCTGAGGCCAAAGGCTACAATTTTGAGAATACATTCAAGTGCAAACAGTGTGGTAAATACATGATTTGAATACTTGAGCGTATTCCTGTATGTCTCACTTTCATTGTTGTACTGTAATTTTTTGAGTCGTCGTCGTCATCATTATCGTTGTCGTATGCCGCCGGTTTTATATTTCAACAGCATTTATGGATTGTATTTTGATGGAAAGCACGGATGAATGATACGTTAATACACGCGTTGGGTGTAAAACTGAGGCAGCGACACGATGACAACGTAAAGTGGGCTTGCATGTGTGGCGATTCATTTCGAATGCATTGAAAGTATTTGCATCAGACCACACCATGCCATGATCTTATTTAGAATCGTATACAAGGCCGAAGCTATGTCAAGTGGTGTCGGTATTGTAACATAATAACTAAGAGCGTGTCTGATAACTAAGTGAGTAATGGAAAAAGAAAGTTTGTCATGCTATGTATCGTGCGTAATGGAACTGAACGTATAAAAAAGCATAATGATGAAACATTTAGACTCAAAGATTAACTGAAAAAAATGAACTGAAAAATGCATGATCGCTAATTCACGCGATGTTGATCCTGACCATGATCACTACTGATTCGATTGGCCTCTAAAAGCCATTATCTTCGCATAACTTAAAGCTATATGGAACCGCAGATAGCATCCACACGTGCATACATGGAAAAAAGATATTTTTATAAACAAGCAAGAATCATGCAGTATTTGCATTTCACAAGAAAAAAAACAAACTTACCTTCATCATTAGAACCAATGTATTCATAATAATCAGAAACATAATGATGTATTCAAATACGGTGGACTGAACTATCTTCCAAATGGTGTACTTGAGTGAATCCTTGTCTTTAGGCATATATCGTTGAAGGGGTCTCGCTTGGATGGCGAAATCAATGCATGATTTTTGATTCTTGTCAATCTCTCCTTCCTCGAGCTCTTTCTCGCCTTGCTCTTGGAAGGTGATAATAATCAGTGCTACGAATATGTTCACGAAGAAGAAAGGAAACACGATGAAGAATATTATGTAGAATAAGCTCATTTCTATTCTGAAACGCGGCAAGGGACCAAAATCTTCGAATGTGGAATCCATCGAGTGCTGCAAAACGTTTGGCCAACCCTCGCCTGTCTGGACAGTGAATAATGTGAGCATGGCTGCCAGTACATCGTCGTAGTTGAAATTGTGTCTCAGCCATTGGCGTTTGACAACTACTGGCTGTCGGTCGGATGATTCATAACGTAGAAAATCACCCCTAATGATGAACATACATAGAAATGAATTGATTAAGGAATTGAATTGGATCATATCGCTTCGAAACAATTAATGATGATTATCAACGAAAAATTCTATAAATTCCATCTGCTTTTTCTTTTCTCATGCAGATAAATTCATGAACTCTTGTCGATGAGTAAAACTGAATACTCACTTGCAAGTTTCTTTGATCAATTTCGTTTCGTCCGTGCAATAGAAGAAACGTCCGTTGAATAATTGGACGGCGATAACAGCAAATATGAATTGGAATAATATATACACTATCAAAATGTTGAACACGTTTCTCAATGAGGTCAAGACACAATCAAACACAGCTTTAAGTTTCGGAACTCGTTTGATTGTCTTCAGTGGACGCAACACACGGAGCACTCGGAAAGCTTTGATAGTCGATAGATTTTGTCCGGCTGAGCTGCCGGCAAATGCAAATGCTATCAATGCACAAATGACCACTATGGCGTCGAGCATATTCCAAAAATCGCGTCCATACGAGCCTGGGTGTAGCATTACACCCAAGTCAATGATTTTCAGTGACATTTCGACTGTGAACACTAGTGTGAATGCATAATCAAAATAATTCAACACTGTATTCCATTCGCTGTCTTCTAACACAGGATCCTCGGCTGCCAGTGACACTGACGACGCCACAATGATGATCATTATGAACGGATCGAAGAAGGACATGTTGACAATGTTGTGCGCAAATACACGAATAGGATTGGTGGACGAAAACACAAACATTGACGAATAGGGCAAAATTGGACGTGCGCCAGTTTCTTCCTCCTCTTCTGGTTGATCGTCGGCTGGATTAATACGTTGTCCTTGATCCTTCTGGGTGTTATCTTCTTCGTCGAGCATGAAATCGTCTGGTATCTTGTAGCTATCCTCATCGAGCATCATCATTAGACGCAAATCACTGGCTGATGTGCCTGGTTGCTTGTCACTGGTATCAGCACCTTGTTCGCCTTTGTTACATGGATCATTGGCGCCAAGCTGCATCTTTCGGTCGCCCTGGGGCGACGGAGGACAGATATTAACACGTATCGGCGTATCGCTTGCAGATCCGGCGCCATGCAAGCCTGCAATTTCTTTCTCAATCTCTGATTTCACTCGTTGCTGTTCAATGTCATTCTCTTCTTCCTCCGCTTGGGTCAATTCTTGTGCATTCGCCAGATTGTCAACAGCAATGGCAAGGAACACGTTTAACAGTGTATAATTACCGAACAATACTAAAATGATGAAATATAAACAATATCCCATGTTATTCTGTGAACGAATTCCATTGTACATGACTTCGTTCCAATCTTCACCGGTAAGTATCTGAAAAACAGTCAATAAGGCTATGGCGAACGTATTGAAATTCGCTGGCGGTGTGCCTGTATCAAAGTTGAATTCACCACCAAACAGTTGCATTCCGAGAAGTGCAAATATCAGTAGAAACAAGAACAGTAAAAACAGCAACGATATGATGGATCGCATTGAAGCCAACAACGATATCACAAGATTTCTCAAAGACGACCAGTACCTATTATTTTGAATGAATGTTAGAGATCAAGATGAGTCAGCCAAAATTAATAGTCGAATTTTGCAACGAAACTTTATGGCTATCGAGAATACTTACTTTGTAACTTTGAATATTCGTAGCAATCGTAGCGCACGTAGCACTGATAGACCGAAGGAGCCTTCTTTGACACTCGACCATATTACTTCGAAAATACTTCCAAGTACGACCTGAGAAATTCAACACCCATGGAACATTATCATTAATATGAAGTCCTTAATTGATTAGAAAGATAGCAATGTGGAGCATCGAATAGGTACTTACGAAAAAGTCGAACCGATTGAATGAGGACTCGAAATATTGTCGGACACCTAATGCATACATCTTGATGAGCATTTCAAATATAAATAGCACCAAGAAGACGTACTCGGCATAGACTGTTCACGGGAAACAAAGTCCATAAGTAAATTAATTAGTTCAGTAAGCATATACTGTGAAGAGAAGTCACATCTAAAATCCCTGGTGAAGAACCATGGCAATCTTTAGTGGAATCACGATCAAAATTGCATCATCATCCGAAGATATCATGGATGGCACATAATCCTCATCGGGTTTCGTCGCAAAATTGCAACAACTCGTGCATATATTTGAAGTGATGTGTTGATCGAACCTTCAGTGTGCATCATCACATCTAGCTCGAACAGAGATGTGAATTTGATTTATTACTTCATGAATCAAACATCCGAAAGTTCTTGCTTCAGCTGTTGATGGATGAAACACATTAACTAAAGTAATCAAACTAAGGAACGATCAAATCAGGCGCAAGTTATGGGCCTTTAAAATGCAATTCTTTCATTGGATGGGTGTTTCCACGATGCCAAACCACAGGCAAATAGTTTCATTTTGACGGTGGTGTGTATTTAAACGAATCTTAGCATGAAAAAAACTATCAGCATTGCAGTGAGCGTTGCACGTGTCCGAAACATACCGCAATCAGTGGCCAAAGAGGGTGTGGTTCACCGATTTATCCATAGTGAGCGTTAGAATTAGGCACAGGAACATTTTGAACCGCACACACACAAGGACTTCACTTTTGTTGGCAAGCTAGTTAGAATATAGGAATATGAAAATTGGTGATTGCCGCCCAAGCAACAAAAAAACGCTCAAAGAATGCGTTCACGAGGTAAATTTGACAGCATCAATGCAGTGCTCAAATTAAAATACAGGTCTGGAGTTGGTCTGAAGTTTCCAGCTGCCACATTGACAAACACACTAAGTGCTTGCATATAAACACACTTTCGAGCCTTAGTGGTGATAACAAACACGAGGCTTGTATCACGTGCAATTGTGTGTTAAGAGCGCACACTATGATATTCATGAAAGTAACATTGAAAGTGCTTGTGAGTTCAGTGAAGCGGGTCTGTCAACGAGCTGCAACTGTTTTGCGGATAATACCTTCATGGAGAATTCGAACAGAAATCAAGCCAGTAGAGTGCTCTTGTTTTCACATGTTCACAGTTTCTCACTGTGTCCATTACAACATCAACAAGAACAACAGTGGAAACAAGGAGCTCTTTTCCTTGTTCCTTTTTCCATTTGTGTGCTTGCGATCCGGAATAGATCGTTGCACTCATGTGGGTCATGTGTTGATTGATAAGATAAGGCGATGTGCGTGTGCTGCTAGCAATGCCAAGTGTGCCGCCCAGGGGAACCGAAACGAGGTCACATGAGGCATGCAAGACAAGCAGACTTATTGCCGGGCCCAGGCCAGAGCTCCACGTGAGCCACGTACTCAAGCACACTCATACATACACTGGAGCTAACATTTTAGACATTTTAGTCAACTACTCACACTGTGGCACAACATGAAGCATTGTCAGACTTGAGTCAGCTATCGGCAAACCATGGTAGTTCTCCATAAGTTTCGTCTTCAGTGGTGGAAAAATACTAAGACAAATTCTAACTCTAAACTAATAATCTTCAAATGTCAGCAGTGCAATTGAATGAACAATGACTTACAGAGAAAGTTGGACAACCAGTCGGGCTGTCCGTAATGCTCGACAGCCACGCACGACGTATTGAGGAACACCAGTACGATGATTATCCAATAGAACGCTTGTGATTTGATTGCGCGACGCATGGCGAAGCGAGCGCGTTTCTCTAATTGAAAGAAAGACTTGCATACTCCCTTGCTCTTGAATCGCGAATGTATATAATTAGTGCGCGAGAATCCTGTGCATCATTTGAATAGCAGCGTCGATTGTTTGATTGATGAGAAGAACAACATCGAGTTAGTGGAAACGAAGCAAGTGCATACAGTGCAACTATAATATTATCGTATGCATGCTTTGCCGATGTCATCATGCAAGCAACTATATTACTAGCAATTCTAGGAACAAGCGGGCGCATACAAGCAAACGTGCAATATTATTATCATTATTATTAGTATTTTTTTACAACGATGCGGTACGGACTCAGCATCCGATCAATCATCTTGAATGCAATTGTTTTGGGGATTGTTATCGCCATGCACGTGCAAATCCAACTCTATCATTTCTATGCTCGCTATTCGTCTAATAATTGATATCCAACTTTGGATGTGTTTAGTAATAGCAGTAGAAATAGCCTAACTAACTTGCTATAACTGCTACTATACTAATTGAATTGCGCATCCATATGCTCTCGAATGCTAATGTAATCGCTATGTATAGCTATGTAATTAATTGTAACCCCAAGTGTGCGCTAGTAGATTATATTCTACGTCGCCAGTGCGCTACGGTACTGTTATACATCATCTAACATATTACACATAATAGTTATTGTAGTAGTAGAAGTCGTCATCGTCGTAAGGACCTATTCAAGGCCTAATCGTGTCGTACTCTACAGCGTCGTGTCTGTCGGCCACGGTGTTCAGCCAACGACACATACGCACACGCTACACGTGATTATACTATTATTATTATGAATACCTTTGTGTTTTTTGTGATGTCCCTTGTGATGACTCTTGTGACCTTTTCCTGATAATTTTTTTTTGTTTTTGTTTTGGTGGCAACATAACATTGTTGTTTGTGTTGTTTGTTGACGAGCATGTCACGAATGGAATACGTTCGTAAAGGTTTGATTAAAATTGAGTCCTGAAAATGTATTCGTATGAACAGCAAACATTCTATTCAAAAATATTGACAATTGCAGGACAATATGCGAGATCTACAATTATTGATTGGCAAGGACGGCAATCTACGGAACTCCCGAGGAATTCAGCTCATATTATTGTCAACTATATTCATATGGCTAAAGGGCCATCGTGTTGTGATATCACTGTTGCAGAACTGGCAATTATTCAATCATCAACAATTTGTGCACTTCACATTTCAGATACTCATGGAATAATAATTGTTGCCTCATCCAGATAGCAGGTCATGGGATTAAACTTCTATCTTCGACAAATGTGCTAATTATTAACTATAACTAGGCTACTGCTCTCACTAAGCTAACTACGGCTAACAACGTATAACTATGCCTATGTACGTCTATGCTCACAATAATAATGGTCAAGTCTGGTCGGAGCCTAACAGCAAGTCGAGTTGGCGATGATAAATTAATTAGCCATATAGTATCATAGTGGATGAAAGAACTTCTTTCAGCCACCATAATAAATGAACAGGAAAAAGAGAAGGCAAGCGAGGACAGGGACAACAAGATCATAGAAATAGTTTCTGGATTACTCAATATCGAGAAACTTATTGAAGCGGGAAGCTCATTTAGCCATCAGGGAAAGTGAGGAAACTCATTGGGATCAGGGAGCTCATTGTCAAGGTCAATCATGATTGTGCCAGTGATAATGAGGTCAGTTGGCATTAGGAGATGTCGGCAGGAACAGAAATGTGTTTTTGCGTGAAGTTCGGTTTGTTGTGGTTTGTTGTCACAAACAGGAGAGCACAGGACAGGATAGGACAAGTCACAAAGCAGGTGTTTGTAGTCGAACCAAACGTTTGTCAAATTATCGAAAAGAAAGAAAGCGTGTATGCGTGTTGGCGATTGTGTTAGAAAGCTCACCCTCGTCGTCGTCATCATCGTCATCGTCGTCTTCTTCGTCGGTGGATTGTTGTTTGCCTTTTGAGAGCTTTTTGCGCTTAGCAGCGGCTCGCTTACGTGCCTCCATAATGTACAGCTTCTCTTCTTCGGTGGTACGCTCTTCGGCCAGAATAACCTCTTCGGCTTTGCAAATCCAATCGACGTAGCCGTTGAGTTCGCGTTCCAATTGTTGCTGACGGCGCATCTTGAGGAACGCCTGACGATTTTCGACACGTTCACGTTCCTTGGCGAACTCGCCCGACAGCACACCCAACACAAGGTTGAGCATGAAAAAAGAGCCCAGTATGATGAGTGGCACAAAGTACATCCAATTGAATGTGTTGCCCAACGCATCGTTGGTCCAATACAATATCGACGTCCAACCTTCCATGGTGATGCACTGGAACACTGTCAACATGGCAAAAAAGATATTATCAAACGATGTGATACCGTAGTTAGGTCCTATCCAACTGTCGGAGCAGAAGCTGTAGTTTTCGTTACAGATGTATGCACCGACCGGCGGGGCCACGTCACCCTTGAGAAAGCACGGCGTGGGCGATTCGCCCTCGCTGACAATTTGCGTTGGATCTGTCAGACTGTAGCATGTGTTGTGCAATGCACCGGCGTAAAATTCCAGCCCAATAATGGCAAATATAACAATGGCAAATAGTACCAACAATGCAATCTGGAACAATGGTGCCATAGCTTTGATGATAGACTTGAGGACCACTTGTAGCGACGGCACACCACTCACAAGTTTCAATGGACGCAATACTCGTATGGCACGCAACGTACGCAAATCGATACCAATCGAACGGGAGTCTTCATGAACGAATAGCGCTATAAAACCGGTGAGCACGACAATGAAATCAATAATGTTCCATACGTTGCGCAAATAAGCGCCCTTGTGCATCACAAAACCGAGCGCCAATATTTTGAGCAACGCTTCTGTACAGAATATACACAAAAAATATGGCTCCGTTTTTTCGATCGACATCGACAACTCGGTGCGATCTTTGTGCGGCAAATGCGCCTCCATGGCGAGCACCACACAATTGGCCGTAATGGTTAACAATACAAAATATTCAAATATGGTGTTCTCGATTAGGTAGCGCGTTTTACGGCGCAACCAATTCGTTTCGTCGAATATGAACAGGGCCGACGGGCCCTTCTCGGCGTCGGTACCGTCCATGGCGGCCAGCAAGAAGTTGCCACCTGTGCGCTTACTACCTCCAACGCCGCCGCCGCCGCTCGAGTGCGTGAGGTTCGACTGGTGGCTCGCGGCGCCGCCTTGGAACGCTAACGACAAACGTCGTGTGGCCCACGACGAATGATGCGAATACTCACCGGCGCCGCCTGTCTCTTCGCCATCAAATGCGGACCCGGCAGGGCCCCCAAACGATGTGTACGCCTCGGCGTTTGTGAGCGCTTGTAAGCTATTGTTACAAGCACCGTTACACCGTTCGCCGTAATATAATTGTCGTTATTTGTTGGATATTCAATCAATAAATATTGACAGTCGGGCGATTATCAATATATTATGATGGTGAAATATTGATAAGTAGTTTATAATGGTTGTCGTATGGATGGATTAACGATTAAATGTATATTAGTTTGTTTATTCTTGACTAGAAAAGAGGATTGATCGATGGACCTGACGATCGAATGATTGACCTGACGATCGAATGATTGACCTGATCGATCGGTCGATGATAACAACAATATCTCTACGAATATATATATATATATGTATATGTATTCTATAGTTATTTGTCGTGTTTGTCGACTACGATTGTTATTAATTGTAAAAAGGTATCCACACTGGTAATAATATTGTATCGATAATGATAATGAGAGCTCAAATTGAGGGGCTAAATTTTGTTCAATCGAGTGTGGATTGATGTACAGTGTGTGTAAGTGTATGCGTGTGAGTGGGTACCCACTAACAACGGACTGCGATCGGGGCCATCAATTTGTTTCATTTGCTCCTTCTTCCTAAACGCTTGCCCTGACTCGCCTCGCCTTGCCTCGATAGCTCATTTGCTTTGAGCCCTTGTTTAGCGTGCTTGCCGTTTAGCTTGAGAGTTTGTCTGCTTAGCTAGCTTCGTGATCGTAGATTGTGCTTACAGGCTGCGGCGGCGACGGCAACGACGGCGCCAGCAGTAGCAGCACTCGCTAACAGTCAGCCGTAAGTTTCTAGCAGCGTTGTCAGTCAGCTAGAGGACTAGCGCGTGCACGGCAAAAGGAAAACTAGCTTGCCACATTGCAACGTTGGCCCTCGCTTGCTCTTTCTTTCGCAAGCTGTCTGGCACACACACACACACACACACTTCTTGCACTCCCACTCTAATATTGTTGTGACGAGGCATTGAACTGCTAACATCGAAAGCAACGCCGCTGACGACGATGATCTGCACTTGCAGCCGCAGCAGCGGCAGCAGCACGTGCCAAATGGGATGCATGCGCACGCGCTCACCAACAACGGCAAGCATCGGCAGCTCAAGCTCGAACACGAGCTCGAGCTCGACTCAATTCGGCAGCACGTGCAACTGACGACGTAGCAAGCCAGACAGCCAGCCAGCAAGCCTGCCTGTCTGTCTGCCTGACAACAGACTCGTTAGTCGATCATAACATTGCACTCCATCGAATTTGGCCCACGAGTTATAACGGAGCCAGCGTACGTGTCTCGCACGTGTGTCTTGCGTGTGGTTCGTGTGAGACCGCCGACATCCATTCGTATACAAACTGCTGTGCGGCCGACCAATGTTTCCGTCGACTATCGCTGTCGTTGATGTCAAGACCACGCCCAGTTTGTGCAAATGCATATACACGCCAATGTACTATTCAAGAGCAGTTATTATTATTACTATTATTATGATTATCATAGAATGGAATACAATAAAATATCGAATGGTTCAATACACTTTGGAGTGTTTCATTGGGACGACAATACATATGGCTCCATCTATCGGCCATAATTCAAGATCTGATCTGTATTGTGGTGAGGCCCACAATAGAGGGCGCCACTCGTCGCATTCCGTCTGCCCGTCAAATCTTCAATTGGTACATCTTCAAAATCAGTTACAAAATCAATCACTAGATGGCTCTACCTAAGCTCAACAGATTAATTCAGCTTTAATTTATCTGTGTCTGTTTGTCTACATAATCGAAAACGTTGCTGTGCCCTCAAAAGAAACCTCACAATATAACGTTTGATAAAAGTCTGTAGGGAATACTTACGCAACATCTTCTAGTTTCATTCCTTTGAGCCTCGAGTGCAATAAAACGCATGTTTTGTGATCCGATGCATCCACAGCTCGTCGGCGGCCCATTCTAACGCCTGATTAGCAGCAAAAGCGATATTGGGAGAAAGAGGAAGAGAAGTTGATGACATAGGAAAGTTAATTCTCGAGTTCTTTGTACATTGACGGCTCTTTGCATGGTGATTTGCTCATCAATAAGTTGAAGGCAAGTGATTAGGGTGTGTGAAAAAAAAACTAAATTTATCATCAGCTTTTGAATAGATGAAAGTGGGCCCTGTTCACAAGTCTCACGAACATGTCGAATATCATTAGAGATTTTGCACGAATTAGCACATAATATGAATAATACGAGTCAGCAGCAAGATGATAAGTTCCAAGGAATGAGCAAACGGTAGCACTGAAGCATGAGCAGATATGTTGAATGTTAATGAGTTCAAATGAATGAATAGATTTCATCTCATCTCATCCCGTTTCGTCTTATCGCATCTCATCGCGTCAGATACGATTAATTATGAGCTAAGGATTAAACAAAAACTGTGAATATTACACTAGGTGAATCAGTGCCAACTATTGATGCATTGATGATCCAATGTATTGATCATCGCATTGATGGAGCGATTTGACTGATGAATGCGATCGTGTGGCACGTGGCGCATTCAACGATACTCCTCACTAACTAAGCGTCTGAATCAGCTGACAAATCGTGTTAGGAGATGAATAGCAGCAGCATCAGCAGTATTGGAGCTGCCAATCTGAATGGAGAAAAGAGTATTTTGGGCTGACATGAGCATAATTAGTTGGATCTCGGGACGAAAGAAGCTCAGGTGCCCACACATGTAAACATTTGCAGACATTTGCATGCTGTGTCAAATTGTCTTTGGTGTCGTTATAGCTGTTGTCACTGAATGAGTGTCAGCGTCTGATCGCACTAGCTGGGTCTATTTGACTGCTGAACGAATGTAAACAGACTCATCAATTATTCATACACAACAGATTGGCCCTTTAGACGCCGACGCATCGATGCAAACATCGACACGCTTGCCGACGACGCTGTCGCAGACACGCAATTGATTGCGACATATGTATATGTATATATATATATATAGATAAATAGATGGCTTGTTAGAAGTCTGTTATGAGCAAGTGCGGCCACGGACGTGTCGTTTGTTGCGTCTCGCTTGGTTGCAAGTTGCAACTCAAGCGAGATCCGATTCCGTAACACATCAAATGATCGCAATTCAATGCATCAATGACTCCGTCGATGAAGTCATTTCACATTTGTTTCTGTGTGCGGGCCAATCTAGACATGCAAACGGACTTTCTGTCTATCAAGCCGAGTTAGGTAAGTGAGCTGTCTTGTAAAGAGAGAACGAACCAACAGCTGATCCGTTAGCTCATTTAAGGCTTGAGTGGGTTTTGACTTGAAACTTATCTAGCACCCTGATCACCACAGCTCATGGGGTGCTCTCCATCAACACCTATTGGCTGCTTCAGTGAGCATATCAATAATTTGCAATTCACAATCAAAATGCACTCGAATGAACAGAGGCGCAAATTTCGACACTAAATCAGGTCAACAAGATTGCACAATCTAGCGATTGTTTCGCACGTCGCCAGTTCACAATAGTTGAGGCACAATCAGTGAGGTTGTGCTGCCAGTTACACTCATACAAGCACACCCACACACCCAAGCACTCAAGCACTCACAGACAGATAACATGAGCCCTCGGCATGATACAGACGATTTTATTGCACACGATTTGCCAATGATTAATGTTTGTCAATCAATTGCTGTTGCTATGGCTCACAACTTTTCACTTCATTTACGAATAAAATGAAGCTATTGTTGCATGTAAGGCACACTGAAGTCGTCTGCGTTAGTGAGCATTTGCATTCAAGGACTGATGTGGTTATCGTAGTTGAATGCGTGCTCGATTGACATAGCTATGTACGACCACTGCCATTTTAACTAGCCATTTTGATTCGCTGGTTCTACATTGTTCTATTGAATATCACATTTTAGGAGATTCATCTCATTTGTGAGTCTCAAACAAACAATAAGACCATTCACTCAAAGCACTATGACACCTAGACACCTCCCGGCTCCGCTCAATCCAACTCACTAAGTTGGCTCATTTTTATTTCAGGCCCAAGTGATAGTTTAGCTAATACACAATGGACTCATGTCGATGTGGACACGTCCTCGCCCATTCACGTAGCGTGAAGCATAAAACTGAGCTATAACAACAATGGCTACACATCTAGCGCAACAACGAACGCACAAAGAAGGCCAATCAAAGCCGGAAGTGAGCGTCACTCATGCGTCTTGTTGCTCGTTACGACGCTCAACTGATCTTTGTTGAGCCATTCAAGCTGTCGTGTCGTCTACGTGCCGTTCGTTTTGACAACGAGTAGAGATATCTTGAGCGTGCAAGCATCTCGACAGACGCGCAAGATGCAACTTATCGAACTCTGGCTAGCCGGCCAGCGAACCAATGAAGCGATCAAGTTCAATTCGAGCCTTGGTCTGGCCGAGTGCATGCTTCCTGCTTTGTTTTATCTGCCACTTCTAAAGCTGTGTATCTGTTCTCCTCTAGCGCACCATAATCTATTGATCACACACACAACTATTGGCAACATCAGTGACACGCCTACAACTGGGTCATAGAATTTTTATTTCCACTCTGATCTGCCTGACAGTGACTGATTTTGTTCTAAGCTGTTTGTTTGATCGATCATCATTGCTGTTGTCTGTCGCTGTGGTTGAACAACAAATTTGAGCTGTGTGTTTGTGACAAATTATCATCCAAATGAACAACTAGACAAAAGCTGAAAAATCATCGCACGTAACGTGACGAGCGTAATATTTCGTCATGACGAGTGAGTTTCAAACGAAGCAACAATCGGTGTGATATGTGTACTCCGAGTTTACTTTGAACTTAATAATGATAAAGTTGCCAGACACAACTTCTATCTTACGTGGTATTCTGTCTTTCAAACCTAACATGAGGGAGAGAGAAAGAATAATTGAATAACGTCAGTGACGTTACAACCATCACGTGTCATACGTGATGTGCCCACGTGTATGTGTGTGTGTGTGTATGTCTGTCTGTCTGTGTGTGGGCGTGTCTGTGCGTGCCTCATTGAATAATAGCATTGCATCATGGCATGGTGTGTCATTGGGTGAGACAATCTCACTCGCATCGTGACACATAATCCAATTGTTTGCCAATCATAATTCGCGGCGTCTGCAATAGCAACGAACTGTGTACACATGGCACAATAGTTCTATACATGATCTGTTTGTACACATCGATAAATGTACACAGACGATAGATAAATGGACTGTAAACAGAGACGAACGCGCTCGTAGATGGACTAACGGATAGATCGATGGATCGATGTACGAATCAAGAGGATCATACTCACGAGTACTGCCGCCCGTGCGGCGTCGCATTATCACTTGTTATTATTATTTCAATTCTATTATTGATACTCTTGATTGTTAGCACACTTGCGTGAGTGTCACACAAACACACTGTCACTGTTCACACGAATAAACTCCAGGCGTTCACACGCCAAATTTGCTCACAAACACAAACTTGTTTGTGCACTGAAAACTTGAGTCTGAAAATAAACATTTGGAATTTGCACGTGTTTTTTTGTCTATCTCACTCGTTCTTCTGATTTTTTCTCTCGTTCTTGTTGCGTCGATTTTTGTGTTGTTAATATTTTCGAGAGTGCACTTGTCGTAGGCGGCGTTTGAACGTTGTCACACACCGGCGCGACATGTAGCGAGCGACGAGCCATACACGTAAACACCCAGGTACTGCACACGTCAAGTTGGATGGACTCGACAAACTCAAGCTCGACGCAAACTTGACGCAATATTTTAATGCCGACGAATTTGAGCGAACACACACGTTCGTTCTGGTTCTGTTTGGTTCGATTCTGTTCAGTTCAGTTTGCTTGCTTGTCACGTCTTTGTACGCGGTGCTGTTTGGCACGCGCTCAACAACACCGATGTGAACGATGCACGATGAGCCAGTTCATCATATCGTTTGCAGTTTGCACTGTTGGCACTCGGTGCACTTTGCAGTTTAGCTCATGTTTTGTGTTGCTTCGTGTCGTGTATTACAACGAATTTCACATGTTGTGCTGTGTGTATGTGTATGCGCGTAAAACCACCAAAAGAGCGTGATAATCTTTTCGTTGTTGTTGCTGCCGGTGTCTTTGTACTTTTACAACTAATGCACTTGTACTTTTTTTGTCGTGTGTCTGTCTTGTTTTCCATGCACTGCTTTCGATTACGTATGTTGAATGTGTGTTCACTCTATGTCACCTGACATGGAGTGAAGCACAAGAAATTTTGCACGGCGCACGAGTTTGCTCACACAACTTGAACACGACAATGTCATTCATCTTTGCTCGCGTCGCTCGTCGCTCGTCTCTCGTCTTTGTCAGTGTGTGTGTGTGTATGTGTTGCAAAAAGAGAAATAAAAATAGATGAATAACCATTTGTGTTACATGGCATAGCGAGCTTACGGCACAACAATGCGTCAACAATTACAACGACAATGATGACGAACGCCCCATTTACACACGCGCACTGCACAGAGAGACAAACTAGTTGTCACAGGCCAATTTTCGTTAGCCGTCGTATGTTCAAAAGACAAGCTAGAGCTCAATATCAACCGGCAACAGCAACAGCTAAAGTACTCAGAATGTGTGTTCGTGGAAGATAAGTCTAAACGATGACGATGAGCTGTCGCACGTGCACGTGCGACAGCACGCAATTGAACAATTTTGTTGTGTGAAACATCCTGTGTGCGTCACTTGACCACTTATAAGCTCACACATTACAGCAGCAGCTAGTCTAGATGTGTGTATATTGAGTCAGCTCTATTTGAATTCGTTTACCATTGCACCACGCCCACACACACACACACACACACACACACACACACACACACACACACACAC
>JAIFTH010000411.1:0-29454 GCA_019968535.1 Fragariocoptes setiger
TCGAAGAGCTGAGAGCTGCAGCTCACCTCAGCTCAGCTCTCCGAGCATCAATCTGGATGTGGTCCTGCTATGGCATAGCAAAGCTGTGTTGATGCTCCGATGCTCGGAGAGCTGAGCTGAGCTGAGGTGAGCTGCAGCTCTCAGCTCAATTTGCCCATCACTAGAAGGCACGTAGAACATTTCTAGCATACGATCCTGTCACAGCACCCTGTACAACAATAACAAAGGTTTATTGGAGAATCAACACAACCGCGCCTCGGTTTTGTTGGAAGCGCGCCATTCGAACCGTGCTATTCACCAACTGTGTAACGCAGTATGTGTTTTTGCAGTGCAAATCATTGAATTCCAATGTAGTAATCATAAGCAGCATACCTAGAGACCTAATCAACTCGATTCCCCTTTATCAATCCAGCTCATACTTGAACCGAGTACTTTCAATCTTAAGTTCTCTCTCTCTCTCCCTTTCTAGAATAATGAGCTTAGACCTTAGAGGGTCGATTCTTCACATTCAAGGACACTTTCCTGTAAATTATCAGACTTCCTAATTCACACCTGATACTTCAAACTTTGGGACTATATGAGGTGTTTTTTATGTTTTGCATGCACTCATGCACCTTCGAATGGTGACAAGAGCTATGTAATATTGGACCATGGGTGCTTTCCTCAACTCACCTATCGATGGGCAAAACTAGAACGACCAAAGGCTCTCCTGAAATTGGATAGGTTTTCAATCATGGCATTTCCATAAAAGTCAAAAATAATTATCTGCCACATGAGCTGATGAGTTTTCAAATCTGCGTCAGCTCGTGTGCAAGAGTGGGTTTCAACTTCACTCGTCAGCTTTTATGCAAGCACCACGAAATCGTCTATCTTGTTCTAACTGGACACCTAGGTGCGTTCTTCTCGTCTGTCGACAATTTTAGACCAAAAGCGAAACTCACGATGACACCGACATCTACGTGCATCGTCAAATACTCTCAAGTATGGAAGCCTAGTGTCGCGTTGACGGCACGCGTAAAATAATAAACTAACGAGCAAATTGAGTGAGGGTTGCAGGGGAAAAGGTGAATACGAACAAGTTTATTTAAGGTATCTCTTGCTTCCAGTCATAGAACGAAATAGTGATCCCCTTGTCAGCTCCGCTCTCCTTGTGCTTTTATATGTCCTGCGTGGGTATGTGTATATATATATATACGTACGCACCCACGCAGCTAAAAGATATATACGCAGCGCAAGCGCTAAAAGATATATATATACATATATATCTAGTGCGCTACTTTGTCATGTGCTCCGGTGTTGTTGTTGTAGTTCACTCAGTCACAATCTGGGCAAATGTTGCGCTTGCCCAATTCTACAGCGCGGTGACGCCTGAGGCCATGATGATGAAGCTAGCAAGCGAGGTATCGATCAAGACGATTCATACTGTTTCATATTATGTGCTAGTGTAGGGCTTCAACTCGTAGCGCTGGATTTTGAGCACCACTCGGTAGCTCGACGAATCGCCGACAACACAGTTCGAATGTAACGGTAATCCATGGTTCTTATTTATATATGTCGCATTCACATTATGTGGTGTGTGACGTTGGTAATAGTAATATTGCTTGTGTGAAATATCGGAAATTTCCTAGCAAATATATTTCTTGCATGGGTAAGAAGAGTGAAGAACAGAACTAATAATTTTAACACATATGTCGGAGAGCAAAGAAAATGTTCACGTGAAGTGCACGGGCTTCACATACACACACTCACACACACATACCCACAGTGGAAAGGGAGAATAGAATGAGAGAGGAAAATAGAATAGAAAGAAGATAGCGAACCTGGCTGACAACGTGCTTGCATTAGATCATCCTGTCTTGTGAGACAAAAAGAAACAGCAAAATCTGCTTCGGTGAATCCTATTGAAAATCCAGCTCACTTTGAAAACATCATCCTCAACACATGCGATACAATATCTGGTGGGAGAATACATTACAAATAACTTCTATCATTGAACGACTGGCGATGCAATTATAAAAAATCATCAAGCTCTCTTTGTCGAGATGGACTATTTACTGTTTAATGTACCCTTTTGAACTTATCAACAAACGTTTAGGTTCTTTGCATTATCATCGAGAACCATAACCTTTTCTGCAATTCATATCCAGAATCAATCTATTTTGATTCGGAACGTATTGAATTGTAAAGATTTGGAGGACTGTTATCATCAAGACATCGTGATCAATCATTATCAATGGTTTGTTTTTATTCTGCGTATTCGTAAACCACTCGTACCACGAAGGACATAATTCGCGCAATCCCTAATTTTTTTCATGAGTTTGCTTCGAGTCTAATCGAATTGACACCACAACTTTAGATCCACCAATGACCCAGACTCGGAAGAACTTTCATGCTTGTGAAAAACGAGGAAAAATCAATTTAATAGTCTTGCACTGCCACTTTCAACTACCATGAACGCAAAGCTCGTTGAAAAGCTCGTCACATCATCGATAGTTGCTCACACATCAAGTACGTAAACAAGTGTTAGTCTAAATCGACTTGTACAGCGCCATCGGACGGATATCTGAAATTGTTTTCTAAGTACTTATCAGTGTTATTCCAAGTCGGCTATTGGCTCCAGATTTACTGGATTTTTCATAGTAAAAGATGCCACAAAAGAACCACTCACGATAATTGTGACTCTGTTTGAACAGACTTTGCGAGCAACACACAGCCGTCGAAAATGGGTGCCGGGTGTTCGTCACCGTTAAAAAAGTTCGGCAAAAGAGGAAAGCGAAAAAGTTCCGAGCCCTATGGTGCTGTAGAACAAAGTGGTGGGCAGATTAGGCAAGAATGTGGTGTGGAGGAACCATTCACTATACGATCGGCGGATGAATACGCTAAAAGAGGCTTATCCGCGAATATATATGACAAGATCAATGAAGACACCAAATCTAGTGAACAATCTTTACCGTCTATAGTAACCGGTCCAGGTGGAGCAGGGCCCAAAGATGGTACATCCTGCAAGTATATGTCTCCAGCCGTACAGGCCCTCTCTCCGGATCCATCCTCTTATTCGCCTTCTCCAGCACCTACACCAGATTTGATTGAGCTATCAGAGAATCTTAAATCTTTTCTGTTGGGCACTAACATCAAGACTTTCAAGTCAAAAACAGAGTTCGTTGAAAATATATCTATTGTGGTAATGACGTCAGATTATTTTGAGCCATCCGCTGCACTTTCAACAATGTTAGAAAGTGTTGAACCAAAATTAAGAAGTATATGTGTGGATTACGGATATGGTTTACGATGGATAGATCTAAGTTACGCTAGTTTGTTGATGACTAAATCGATCTGTCTCGGTGAGCTGAGCAAACAAATACTCCATAATGAATATAAAGAGAATGGTCAAAATATGATTGTGTTTATTTTAACCGATGATAATCCATTCAAGAGATTTATATTACCAGCAAATATTGATGATTCAAGTTATAATACGATCTCAAATTCAATTCAATCCCCGCAACTGCTCAAAAAATGGTACGTCAAGAAAGAAGAAAGTATGCGCGATAAAGAAGTTTCAAGTTACATGTTGAGATCGCCGAACTTAAGGTTATCTAGCACTACAAACGCAAATTTTATTGAGAGACGCAACAGTGAGGCCCTAACAGAGTGGCAACAAGAATCTCAAATGCTGATTGAGGAGATATCGAGTGTTGACACTAAATTGTTAACTTGTATTGCAAATGACCAGATGGAATTTGTTCTGAATCATGTATCACTTCAAAAAGGAGTATTTTTGGTTCGCAACACTATCAAATATTCTCACTGCAATCCAGAATACCCAACTACAAGTGCAAAGTCAAGTTTCGATGCGACAACTCAGTTATCGAATCTGACGAGATATGTCTCAGATTCGAACAAGTTGTCAATCAACAATAACAAGCGTGACATCACTGCAGATGAATGCATATCATTGATAAATGATTGGCTGCTAGAGAAGGGAACCAAAATGATAGAGGTCATCATTGAAGAAAACTCATTGGAATGCAAAAATTATATTCCAATGGATCAAAACTTACATCTTGAACTTGTTCATCAATGCCACCATCTAAATGAACTCTTGAGAACGGATGCCAAGTCTTTCGACGAACCTTGCCAACATATCTTCAAACAATTCATACTTCAGCAACTCACGATACAAACGGATAATCAGCAATCTAATCCGTTGTTTATAGTTGGCCCTAGTGGATGCGGTAAAACAACTCTGGTGGCCAAACTGATACAGCTGTGTGCAAAAGAGTTTCCGAATAGCAGTCACATTGTATATAGATTCGCAGGTCAATCAGTAGACTCTATATCGACAGAGAGAATATTGCGTAGTATCTGCGAACAATTTTGTCAATTACACGGTGAGCATATTTCCGCTGCTTCACGGATCTATTCGAATCGTCGCGACACTCTTGCAATTTTGTCAAAAACCCTAAAATCCTCTCACACTGGTGTGATTATCATCGACGGTCTAGATACCCTCGACGATGTGCCAACGAAGCTCGATTGGCTGGCTGAACTTGATCTAAGTCATCGTTTTAAGCTCATTATTACATTGAATGAAAACTCTAGTCAATATTCAAAAGTTGAGAATGCTTATGCTGATTCGTGTTTTTGGAAAATTGAATATCCAAATGTTGACCAACTGTTAAATGTCTCATATCAGATCTATTCAGACAACTCAAACAACACAATCAAAGCTGTTATTAATCCATCGATGCGCGAATGGTTTTCATCAGAATCAAAAACCTCGGAGACAATATCACCACAGTCGTTTCATCAAGCTTACAATGTTGGCCATTTTTTTGCGATTGTCAGCGATTTAATTTGCAACATTGATTCTCACGAGAGTATATTGAAACGGAACTCAGTCACAACTGGTGGTCCTACTGCAGGCTTCTACGACAGTGTTATCCATTCGATTATTACAATACTTGAATCTATAGTTGGTTCTCCAGTTGTGTGCTTGCTGGTCATCATATTGACCTCAACCCGTTACGGTGTGACCGATGTTGATATTGCCAACTTATTGTCATCAGATGATAAAACTAAAGAGTCTTTAGAGGGGTTGGTCCCTTCTACAATTGGGACTACCAACCTAGGAAGATTTCCCTATGCACTTTGGTGGAGACTTGAAACAATCCTAAGTCCTTGGCTTAAGCGTCGAGTATGTGATAATCGTGTTAGATTGAGTCTGCGACGTTCCTTTTCAAAAAGTGCTCAACAATATTACATCGACAAATTATCGCGCGATGTTATTGACGTTCATAGGCAGACAACTTTAATGCTGTATTTCGGCAAGGAGGTTTCTGATCGTTCATCATCAACTGCATCTCAAAAGTCTAGATCCGATCAAGAGGTTACTGATTTACGAGAGCACTGTAGTATGCAAACAAAGGCATGGAATCGGTACATGTCATCCGAGCTGTCCTACTTGACATTGCGTACTAAAGTGTCGGAGGCCAAAGAAACTTTGCTCAATCGTCATTTGTTTTACAGAAGACTTCTTTATTGTTGCACTCCCGAGGAGTACGTGGAAGATTACATTTATTTAATGTCCACACTAAAAGCCCGAGAGCTGAAAGATGCTAATGAATTAACAGATCTAATAGGTTATGTACGTAGTGCTATTTACCCTATACGATACGATAGTCGACAAATATTCAGCCAAATCTATTGTCGCGCATTCGATGCAATCAAAAGCAACAAGTACAGTCGCCAGAAACGTATTCAGAACATCCTCAATTTATCCTGTTCACCCCCAATTATGAGTCTAGTACCAATCAGTGAAGCGTCTATTACTGCCATGATTCGTAGCCAATTTCCGTCAAATCAATCTCACTCTGTTCCAGCATCAGCTCTCCACGCTAACGTAACGTCAGGTCACACAGCAATCATGTTCAATCAGCCAGGTCGTCATTCATACATATGTCGCCTATATAATGAGTCCGCATCAAAGCATAGGTTATTTGCAATACCTGGTAATCATCGTCACATGGTGTTGTTGACACCAGATGCCGGCACATTAGTTGTTTGGGATATTTATGATGAGAAACCGATGAGATCGATGACAGGCTTAGACAATCCGCGCGATTTGCGCATGATTGATCAAACTCGTGCAGTCATATTGTGCAATCGTGAATTGAAAGTCTATGACTTGGACACGGGCGAGCTTAAGACGAAACTCAAAGGTGTCATGCCGCAACGTAGTTCATATTTTGGATTGAAAAAAGACGAGTATGCCGTGGCCATGTCGCGCAACAGAATGTACGTGAACATGATCAATTTGAGCACTGGTGAACTTGAAACAACATTCAAAGTTGGCGAAGATAGATTCTTGAACAGTTTGTTGGTCAGTGCCAACGGTGCCATTTGCGTTTGTGGTGATGAAACACAAAAACCATTCCCACTTCTTGTTTGGGATCTTGTTAATCGGAAATTATTATATGATTTAAGAATAGCTCATCATGAATTTATAACTCGATTGTCAGCTATCAGCGATGATGGCCACTATGTTGTCTCAGTTTGCAAGCACTTACCGAATCCTGTAAAATCATCAAATGGTTCAGGCTCGTCAGTATCACAGCAAGGTCAATCGTCAAGCGATACTAGCGTACCAAACTTCATCATAACCTATGATCTCAGATCTGGCACTTTGTTCAGAAAATGGAAGCCTGGCATTGACACATGTAGTATCGCTATCACGATGTCTCAAAACCAAACAACTAGAGTGATAAATGGTGTGAAAAATTGCCAAATTTTCGTATGGGATCTTGCAACAGGGGCTAAAAGGTAAAATATTATAAATTTTCTGGTTTTGTTTGTATTTTACATTTACAGCACTAAAACTATGCCGATCTTTCTCAAAAATATACTCAGAATTAACATTTCATCAAATTGTTTATTTATCTCAGGCACTCACTGGCCGGTCATTCGGCTCCAGTCGACACATTAGATGCTCATAATGATCGCTTATTTTCGATGGATTCTTCGGGTAGAGATCGTGGCCTTCGGATATGGGACATGGAAAAAGGTCAGTATTCATGAAACAACAGATGATTATCTACTAAAATTGTCTAAATGACGAGTTAACAGGCTAATTCTTTTGCTTTCTGTATGATAAAAATCATCCAGGTGTATGCCTAGCCGTGTTTACCCCCGACTCGCCCGTGAGTTGCTGCAAATTTTCGATCAATGGTGATGCTTTGACATGTGGATTTGCATCGGATTCGCGACTTAGTACTTTAGTCTTGTGCAAAAATGAGATGGCCACTGACGTTGCCAAGCGAAACAAGAGGCGAAAGTCATCAGGACCGACCTATGCGTTTGACGATCTCAGTTCCAATCGCAAGCAGAGCCATAACAGTAATTCTTGACAATTGTTTTATATTCAACTGACAAATTTTGTTCTGATTATTGTGATGTTTTGTAAGATTTTAGAGGGGATCATTTGGTTCATACAAGAATGACAAAATTTATGAAATTTTTCAATTTTTTCTCAATACTGCCCTACTGAAATACTAAAATAAATGTAAAAATAATGTTGATTTGTCTATCACCTGTGTTGTCACAACGATTTAGGGTGGTATTTTTTTAATTGAGATGAATTAAATAAGGTTACTATCGCAACATGTGTGGTACTTTAGCGATGATTGTGAGGACCGTGAGAGGTTTCAACATTCAGGGCAGCTGTTCAACAACATCATTTTAATGTATTCAATAGACACCGTTGTCTGGGCAATCTCTCATCATTTCAAATTCACCATAAAAACCGAATTCTTTCTCTCACAACTGATAGAAAACGCTACTTATATTTTATGATCGACAGGCATGTAGTCTGAATTTTACGACCTTCGTCAATAACGAATAAGTTATTAACAAGGGAGAGAGATAGAAAGAGAGAGACTTATAAAATGTATCATCTTAGATTGCAAATTTTTTTCAAACTAATGAGACTGATAACCATTTTAAGACTAACATTCGATGAGCATAGTGTGTTATCGGCAGGGATTCCAGGCAAAAAATGTAATCAGGAGCAAGTGGAAGTGATACTTGCTGTGGGCCAAAATCTCGCAGAAGTTAAAAATTCAAGCACAATCAAGCAAACAAGAGTATGCATGCCTAAAGGTGAGCTTCATTTGCAGGCTTCTTCGCTCAGAGTACGCTTCTCTTATTATGAGCATAAAAATAATGAACTTTTCGCAATAATTCCACAAGCACCCTTCGGCCGACAGTGCAATTATACAACACAATGTTCGTCCAATGACTCTACCACGCATTGCAACGCAGATCAGATCTGCGACTGTCGAGACAATATGTTTCGATTCGAAAATATTTGTTAGTATTCCAGACTTAAACTATGCTCTTTAATAGGTTTTAATGAGGTCATCTACATATGTATGTCAATAAACAAACTAAATCTCTACCTGAGTCCAGGTGTGCCATTTTGCTCCACAAACGACGAGTGTGTTGAAATTGACGCTCATTCCATTTGCGATTCGTCGATGATGTGTAGGTGTGCTTCGGCTTACAAATTGATCTCAAACAAGTGCGAGCCTGATATGGAGGCAACCAAACAGGAGTTGCAACGAAACCATGAAGATCTGATGCGAATGAAGATTTCCTCTTCAAACTCCGGTGAACCAGCACGCGCTCATCCATTTTCTTCATGGGTCTACACTGTATTGAGTGAGTATACCATTTTTATCTGCGCTCCACCTTTTTCTATTACCATTAAGGACCATCAGAATTAATGCGTCCAAATGTAGATCAAACGTTCACTGTGTCGGTGTCATGGACCAAACAATTCGCATATAATCATGGCGGAACTATATTGAGTTATATACTCATGATATGTATTTTATTATACGTGGCCTCGTCTTTCAGTCGACGTCTGATCAAGGCACATTTGCAAGTTAATTCTCAGCGATGAATCGATCGCTGAATCTGGGACTGAGCACTCAAATAGGAAATAGAGTGCGCGATAAAATAGGCACCGACAGACGATTGGATGAAAGCATAATTGGACCCAGACCTTGGAATAATAAGAACAGCAGTGGCTGAATCTGACACACAGATCTTATCGAAAATGAATAAAGTGTCTCAAAGAATCTAAAAGTAAAACAGTAGTTGTTCGAACTGCGGCCATTACATCAAACAATTGACCTGATACACCGATAGATGATTGAATAATGAGGCACAAAGCGTTCAACGTGAGCTTGTGAGTTTTTAGTTAGTGAAAGTAATGTGTTTCATTGGCACAGTCGCTTTTCCTGTGTTGCCAATTAACATAGTTGGCCAATAGCTCGGTGTACAAGTTTCCTCTGTCGTCGGCTAGTCGGCTAATCTCCGTTCGAACTCACCTCACTTTACACAGAGAGAGAGAGAGAGAGAGAGAGAGAGAGAGAGTTAAGCTCTCCAGCTTCAATCCTTGAGACTTCTAAGCTCACTAACAATGACTCGACTCCTGCTTCTATCAACAATATAGCACATACACACACACACACACACACACACACACACACACACACACACATACTGACGACATCGGGAGAGAGAAACAAACACCAAGCTTCAACAGTGACTAATCACCTAACTACTGCACTGCACTATACTCCACTGAGTGTCAGTATGTACGAAGAGAATTTATAAAGACTATTAGTGTTGCAACACAATTTGCGCCAAACACTGGCCACCGCAATTCTGTAGAATGTAAACTACAGCCTATAGCACATGCACACACTTTTTGTCACTCACACTCTTTTGCTTTATCACTTGGCTCTCAACGATTCCAACGAAGTACTGTATTTTTTGTTTTGTCTCCTAGTTTACACGCTAATCTCATAGAATAGATATTTATCATAGATTAGCATAGAATAGAATTTTAACACAAGTCAAGACACCTGCTGGTGCAGCATTAGATGAAGCAGCAGCAACAGCAGTAGCAGCGACAGTTATCATTGCACCCAGAGGACTGTCTAGTCATGACATTGTGCAATGAGCGTCAGTCAATTGAGTGACGGTCGAGCGGTGTCAAATGGACCAATGAGACTTTCGATTCTGTGTTGGTTCCGATCACTGATATCCGTCCGGAACAAATAAATAGTGCGATCGTTGAGTTTAACGTTGTCAGTATCGATAGGGTCTCTGGTGTGTTAGCATAGTGAAAATAAATAAAGTTTTTTCAGTTTAGTTAGTAATTCCAAAGTTGAAATCTTTAGCCATACGATGTCTTCGGCCAGCAACAACAGCAAAGTGGTAGCAGCAGCAACGAGAGTCGAAGAATCTAAAATGATGAAGCTAACAAAATCGGCGATCATCATTGTGATTGTTGCATCAATAGTGATGCCGATGATTGTGTCGGCCGGCTACGAGGCAAGTCAACAACAAATTCAGTGATAATAACAACAAGTTTTACATAAGAATTTCAAATCAATCTGTCATAAGCTTATCCATCAATCAATCTTATCTAATTAATGTCTTGTGTCTTATGAATCGCCTCCTATTTAATTGCAAACAACAGCACCAATCATACGATGACCACAAGCACCACAAATTTCATCCCTACAAGTATGGCTACAAAGTTGTCGATCACAAAGGCAACAAACAATGGAAACAAGAAGAGAGCCACTCGCCGATGGAAGTTAAGGGTAGCTATGGGTTCAAAGACAAACACGGCCTGTTCCGCGAGGTGAGCTATGTGGCTGACAAGCACGGTTTCCGGGCTCACGTCAAGACCAACGAGCCAGGAACTGCTCCTAAAAATCCAGGTAAGACAACCTCGATCCTCTATTATCTTCATGATACTTCTTTTGAACAATGATTAATGATCAATGTTATTTAATTATACATCCAATCGAGTAGCTGCCGTGAAAATGGACGCTCATCCCGATCCATCACACCACGGTGGAGGCCACGGCCACGGCCATGGCCACGGGCATCATTGATCATCCTTATCATCGAGATTTACGAAATTAAAGTTTGAGTCAAAGTTGACTGAATTCATAACCAATATCATCACTGCACATTCAAATCAATGTGTGAATTCACATAGGACATAACATTTCGACCATCCAATCATCCATCCGTCAAGCTAACTATCCTTATCCAATTCCTATTCTTCTAAAATACCTAATACACACAGTAATAAATTAAGCATTCTCGAACCACATTCGCACTTAGTAAAAATTGCCACCCATGACACGTTGAATTCATACGCTATTTGATTGTTAATCGCTAGTATTTACAGTTTATTGTTTGACATTTAATCTTGAATGCTACCTAAACGAAATTGACAAATCTTGGCGTAAGTACGTGAAAGCTAACAAAAGGGCAGTTATCGAGCTTATTAGAGTTAATCGAATCGATGGGCGTTGACTGATCGGTTGACCATTGCAAAAATCGTGCTCTTCAGTTGATTGATAACAATATTGGGAAAGAATATTAGTGATCTACCATCATGCGTAGAATCATTAAGGAGAGGTGTACACATTTGACAGATAAACTTACCACAGAAGCACATGGTGCCACGACTTCCTGATTCACGCATACAGACATGATCGACCATGAAATAGTTGATCTGAAGATTTGAAGTACATGTCCGTTTAACGTAGCGCACTTTCGTATAGAATACCAATTGCGATAAATACAATCAAAATAGAATGTACAAGAATGAAGAAAGTTAATAGAATATGAGACAAAAATGGAGTGAGTGTCCAGCTATAGTTGCGATGCTAAATGTTTACCTCCTTGCGAGATGCTGGTTATCTTGACGCAACATCCATGGCACTGTAGGGCGTGCGACCGATCGATCAACTTGTCAATCATTCGTTCGTTCGCTGGAATGGTGGCTGTTGTGTAATTGAAGGGATCGTTGCATCGAGGATCGAGCTTTGAGTCACATTCGAAACACCAAACTTTCGAAACTGGGTGTTAGATCGATTTGTATTGAAATATAAATTTACATTTTGAAATGACAAAGAGGAGAATTTCAGAGATTAAGATCTCGAAACATTTGTAGAATGAAGTCTCACTCGAGAGTGAGACAAAGACAAGTCAAGTGATTGCTATTGCTATCTCTGTTGTTGTCACTTACAAAGGCACTCTTCCTCGGCATGGCTCTTGTATGCGCATACAAATCCAGTTAAAGCAACTGTGTATAAGCAAATGTAACAATTTGAGGTATAGAAAATTTATGGGTCAGTGTTGGAGCATTGTATGTGTAGAGCATTGTATCATTAGGCAAGTAGATACGTTACGTAGTATAATACTTATGTGACAAACGCTAGAGGTCAAGGCACTACTTTGTCCAAACATTTGTACAATCAACATCATTTTTTCTCTTTACTTTCTCAAGTGCAAATACAAATTAGTTATCAACAATATTAGCTCGCCTTTATTGTTGAGTTGATACATTTGTCAGTTATTGGCACAGAGTTCAAAGACAAAAGAGTGTGTGCTTGAATCAGCGATGTTTATGTATTTCAAAGAATGCTGTTCAGAGAATGTTCACTTGTATCTGTCTTGTATTTTATTCTTACTGATACGCTATGGATTCTTTAGGCTGTTAGTACAGAGCTAAAGAAGCTTTAGCTGATCAAATCTTGACTTTCGAGTTACTTTTCGATAGATTTATTTACATCGAACGAAACGCTGATTGATTCTGAAAAAAACGATCAGTTGCTTTCTGAATGATCGAGAATGAATGTTCATGATGTCACCTCGATGTGAATTTTGCACTACATGGTATGCGTGTGCCGAAATATAACAAATCATTTTTCATTCGATGTCAAAATGTTCTTATTGTTTCATGTTTGATCGACCAGCTCTGTCTTGAATAAGCAGCATCAACGGGTACGTGTGTTAGGATGTGGCTGTCATCAATTAGTTATAATCTATTAGATATAATCTACATCGTGTTGATTGAGACTCTGGTGATGTTATTGTTTATCTCGACTACACAAATCATGTGTCAAACGTCTTTGATACTGGGGGAAACTCATGAGGCTTATTAATTTGAGTAACACGCCGTTGGTGCCAATTGTTTGCATTCAATTCGTCTTTTGTAGTCGTCTCTTGATTATTACTATCATTCTCTCGTTCTTTAGCTTGCTTGCTTTCTTCTTTGCTCGTGGATCTTCTCGCGTCTGCCTCTATTGTTTGCGTTCGAATTCGATTTCGAGTGTTCGTGTTCTTGCGTTGTGTGTAGTCTCACTTGACGGCGACACTTGTAAAAAAGGGCGAAGAATTTTCTCTTTAGCCAACATGCTTTCGAACGAACTAAATGCCGACACACAATCTCACTCACTAGCACACGCGAGCAGGCAGGCAGTCAGGCAAGCAAGCACGCAGTCACACACAAACAAGCGTGTGTACTTGTGTGCGCCGTCGCAACTTCCTTACGATGCAATGTGATCGAGCAAGTTAGCTATCTAGCTATCCACTAAGAACTCGACGAGCTACTCGACGAACTCGGACTATACTCGAGAACATTGAAACGCACCGCAGCCAAATGTGCAGTTCAATGCAATGCAATTCAATGCCAACAACGCACGACTATGGCCATGTCAATACCAGTGGCGCCCGTGCACCAATGCACTTACCTCTGTACTGGGTCACACTGACGTGAAACAAATTGATTATGGATCTGCCACCAAACTGGCCCTTAGTCGGCTGCTGCTACTGTCGCTATCTGCTTCGCTCTTGCTGCACTGTATTCGTCTGCAAGTGTGTTAGTGATGTGCCTCATGAAGTTTAACGCCTTGTGAAGTGCAAGTGTATATGCCAGTGCGTCTCAATAGTGCGGCACAGTATAGAACTGAATTGAACGGAACGGAACAGAAGGCTCAAAATCTCGCGTGTTGACGCACGTACACACACACACGCACGCACTTGAGCATGCTGGCAAGGTGCCTCAGAACTCAAAGAGCAATGCGTCATGTTCACTCACTCGCTCGAGCAATCTCTTTCCATCCCTGCATTTCACTTACAGTAGAATAAAGAATTGCTCTGTACGCACTTACTCTTACACTGAATAATGCTATATGCGAAATATGCTATACAAAATACAGTCGAGCATGTCTCAAGTGGATTTCGTGTCATGAGCATCGTCAACGCGTTGAACATGTAAAGTTAATATGTGCAGCCCACTCAAACAGTCCCACACTATCCTTCAATGGATGGCTGGCACATTGACTGATTTGAATGCTCCTCAATGTGCGCATATATTGGCTTGGCTTTTGATTGTGATTTTGATTTTGATTGGCACGAAACATTTCCGAAACGAATCGAAGCTGATCTTCATTGGCTGATATTCGTTCGTCTCACAGAGACTCGTCGAGCGAAAGGTTGACTCACATGAACTGTGTCCATTGTTAAAGTTGATGACAATCACGTCTTTGCATTATTACATCAGGTTGTTAGTAATGAACAATGAACTATCACCATTTCTTCACCAATTCAATCATTCCATGTCATGATTCGATGTTCGGGAGTAAATGAACGACCACAATTCATCTCAACAAAATATGTCAAGCACATTCATCGCTGATATGAATGGGCCTTTAAAGCTCTCCGTACTTGGAAGCTGCATGGTGACCTGATTTCGGCGCCTGATTTTGGTGCTGTACAGCTATCGAATATCGACTACTGAAACGAATCGACACAAAAGAAGCTTATCTTTCAGTGAGACCCCCTTCTGTCCTTCTCTACGCCTACACACTTTTTACTATTCGCGACAGTTTCAACACACAGCCACTAGGCGAGTTTTTACCAGATAAAACATGTGGGCACCAATTTGATTGTTTGTAACGGGAGCCTTCGTTCCCCTTTTCCGTCCCACACCCCGCGCTCAGCACACAGCTTCGACCGACTCAAACTTCACCCGTTTGTGTTCAGCTCCGATCGAGAAATTTCTACTTATCTGCTGCTGCCGTTGATAGTTGTGGAACTATCATCAGCAGACTATTGGCAGTTATACTGTGGGCCCCTTAACTGTACCCCAGATGGTAGCTGCCAGATTAAATGGTCGAGCTAGACGTAGATCGTCACAGCAAAATGCGATACTGCAGTGTCCACCATCACACAGCGTTAGATAGCGCAGCGCTCGCCACGAGCGTCATAATAATAATGATAATAACAATGATGATAAAAACAGGCCTATCGGCGCACAAAACACTAAAAGAACTTGGTACAAAATATAGAGGGCGATTCATCGCTTGCTAGCTCATCGATTGAGTTGCAACTGAACGATCAGCTGGACAAACTCAATGTTTCGGGCTCCAGATTGGTCACTGGCACGCCCATAGAACGTTCTATAGTTCATCAAATGCTTCAATTGATGCTGATCACGTAGCACCAATTGAGGTATCATTTTTACTCATCACTTTGAGCGGCCATTGACGCCTGCCTGCCTACTCATCATGGGTTAAACCTATGGAGATCAGAATTAACACGATGAGTGAGCTACCTTCTTGACTGGTTGATTGACTAGACTGACACAATGTTGTGCCGACACTCATCAAGTTACCGTTGACAGGTGCAGGAGCAGGTGCACTAAGCCTCCAAGTATTTCCACAATCCTTGTTACTGACATTGCGCTAAACATGTTGAATATTTTGTTCATACTTTGCTCATTACCATACATCGTGTGCGAGAAATTGATTGTGTAAACTGATATAAACTTCGTTCTCAACTATGAATTTATATTTAACTATGAAAGCAGAAAGTGACACTCACCTATCAATAATAGCTTACTCACGGTTCGCACAGTAAAGTTCGTCTGGAGCGCCTGACTTGTGAGCTTGCCAGTGATGGACAGATTTGATTGTTGCAAAATTTGACATGCCGTTGTTGTTGCAGTTATGTGATATTCATCTGCTCTTGTTTGACGCCCATCGAAACTGATAGTCGCTATTGGCATCTCGTAGGCTCGACGTCGACGATTGACTCTAACCACACAATCAGTGGTGTTAGCTTTCTTTCGTGAAACAAACACAGTCTCGAACACTCGAAAAGATATTTGATGGTATTCTTCAATTGGTAACTTTTTAAATGCACTTATTTAGTTGAAAAAAACTTATTATCTACTTATTGATGGAGCAGGTGGATTGTGTGTCATTGGTGGTTTGGCATCAAATAATTGTTTCTCACTAATAGCAATTACAGTGCATATTTATATGAAGCTAACAATTGTTGTTCGACATGATAATGGTAAACACGTGATGCACAACTTAACGATCGAGTGAATGTATGTCTACTCCGTTGATATCACATCGTATCAACAAAAATCTCGCAGAAGTTAGTCGTTCTTTCGAGGGTTAGTGTTGAAAGTATGCCAGTTCGTCGCAAGGACATCACGTCGTCGCCAACCGTGTGACCTAGCAGCGTCGAAACTATGCACTCGTCACACTGATTCGCGCTATGTTACTCCTCATTCGTTGCTCGTTACTATAGTTGGGCTTGCGTCACTGGCTCTGCAATTCTTTGCTCTTAATGATACTTTCAGCTTAATTCCAGTGATGCTTTTATTATTTTATTATTCTCATAGCAAGATAGCATAGAAACTGATGTATAGCTTCGTCTACTTCTTTCTATACGCCAGCGCTTTAATTTTTGTGTCCCTGGAAATCGTCTGCTGCTGCTGTTAGGCAACAACTTAGACGCAAACAGACATGGTCGTTGCAATCTGACTGTCTCGAGACGACTTTACGGATCACCACGAATCGAATGTGAGAGCTTCTTCTCGTCTTCACACTCTGCTCACATTATTCAAACAAACTCGAAAAGTGCAGACGAAGTGTTGCAATCAATAGAAAAGATGAAGGGAAAAAGTCTTGGCTGCAGATCGATTGTGGCGACAGTTGTGAAGATAAAACAATTCCTCAATGGAAATCTAAATACTCCTAGCAGCTCACTGATCGAGGGCTGAATTCTTGACAGAAAATAGTTGATCGAAGATGGTTGAAATTGGCAATTTTCTGTCTTCCATTGACGATAGCTACAGCATTTATTGTCAATTAAATCGTCATGCGTGACGATCACATTTCAGATTAAAACTTCTATAACCAGAAAAAAGAGTTATAGAAATCAAAACCAATAATCAAGGGGTCAAAGTTCTCGTAAGAGATGAAAAATTGATCCCTTGATTACAATTGATAATTTGACCATCAACAGTTACCGGTTGCATGATGCATGAGCCTGCTATTGTCAATGCCTGACATATTCTCCCAAGTTATGGACGAATATATCTAAAAAATGTTAATAAAGACTACGACGTCGATCAAACAACAATCACAAATCAAATCAAAATGAAAGGAGTTATGTGTTTTCTGACAATATAAAAAAACAAGACCAAGACAGTTGTTCTTGTTATCAACATTTACAGTAAACATAACATTACACAGTGTGAAGAGCACTTGATCTTTGTAACATGATAGGTAGAAAACAAACAAGGCGCTCATAACAAAACTTATGCGATCACTCGAAAAATATAAAAACAAGTTTTGATTCTGACAAGTTTGTCGCAAATTATCTGAACAACAAAATCTGCGCAGCTAATTTCGAGCAGCGCGTTCAAATTCAGCGCGCCTCGAAAATTTGCGCATACTTGAACCTCAGAGTGCAAATTCAGACGAGAGTGACAAATTCACGGATTCACGAACATATGTGCACCGGACTTTATATTTATTGCAATGTTTAACAATGTGAATCATAGCTTCGAAAGATTCTACCAAATCATTGCTAGATTAGCGATCATCGAATGATCAATCAAATCAGCCTTTCATCATCACTGACGAAGAATAGATTTATAATTCCAGAATTCTGTAGTTCTAGATATCCGGAATTTTTATTGGACAGCTCCCATATCCAAAAAAGCAACAATCACGTTACATCTCACCACCCCACTCGTTCCTCACATTAGATTAATGGCCACCGACCATCACGACCAAAGCAGTCATTCGACTAGATCGGAGGAATTCAATCTGAGACTGACAAGTGAGTGAATCATCTATAATCCATTCACAGAAATCATTCTTGTCGATAAAAACTAACCTTTTGTTGTGTTCGCTTCACTTGTGTATGCTCTATCATTTGACACCCTATCCTTGACATTTACAGTTTGCAAATGCAAAATCACGGCCGGCACTTTATCAACTTTGAATTTCTTTAAACCTGATCCATTTGTTCAAATCACAGTCGATGGCAGGCACAAATATTGCACGAATTACCAAAAAAGTACATTCACTCCAGTGTGGGGAGAACGTTTTGATATTAAGATTAGGCCTACTTCAAGATTAGATTTCAAAGTTTGCAATCATAAAAAATCTACTGTCATTGGAGTTCATTCCTTAGATTTGGGGCCAATCATTAGTCGTTATCATGGCAAACTGTACGATCTCAGACTCCAATTGGAGCTCGCAAGCCCTCCACACAAGATCTATAAATCGCAAACTAAATCCATACATGGATATCTTTCCATCAGGTTGGATAGAATCAATGTTGATGTCTCTCATGTTGTGGCTCTACTCCCACCGGATACGTCGGCTGATGTGGACAACTCTCTATCAACCAATTGCGATAACAATGCAATAAATGGAGACAGGTCGATTAATCACTCGAGCTCTACACATTCACTAACATCTGGATTACCGTTTCAAGGCTCATCTGGTGTTACAACAAAACATCCAACAGAAGACACTCCTTCATACTTTGATCGCGACGACAATTCGGGTGGAAATGCTAGCACTAGCGTGATTAATTTGAGTTGTCAAAACGATGCAAGCAACAATAACGAATTGGAAGAATCATCCTCAAGCCGAGAAAGAATTTCGTCATCTTCGACAGCCTTAAACCATTCAGGGCGTCCACACGATGAACCAAGAAATTCAGATGTGACTCACGGTAATAATAACCCGCCACGGCCCGCCCAACGTTCAAAGCATCGTCATCGTTCCAAGCCATCTCAAGATAGTGAGAGACCCCTGTCAATCGACGGTCAATTGAATGATCTGACCTTGGGGGCGTCTGATGCCTTCAACAATCGACCTTCGGAGAGCATTGAGACATCAGTTAAACAAGCATCCGGCACAACATTGGTCCCTCGAGTATCACAGGACAATAACACAAGTGCAACACCTTCACATGATAATGAAAACACTCAAACCCAATTGACAAATAGTAATTCCGTTCATCAAGCAACACAGGGTGCAATTCAAAATGTATCAGCGCCGAGCACTGCTTCAAGGGCAATTGAAACTGTGGCTCCCAATTCCAGCTTATCTGCAGCTGATCATATTTGTTCGTCTGGAAATGTACCCGCTGCTGATACTAATTCTGCCTCAAGACAAGTCGGTCCTCAGAATCCTGCCATCGCCGTCGTAGGATCTCCAGTTATGCAACCCGGAGTGCTGCCTGACACCGATGAACCTTTGCCTCCAGGATGGGAAGTTAGATATGATATCTATAATAGACGCTACTACGCTGACCACAACACTCAAACAACATCATGGGAGCGGCCTCCACCATTGCCAGCAGGCTGGGAGCAACGAATTGATCCTCACGGTCGTGTTTATTATATAGATCATAACACAAGGACTACAACCTGGCAACGACCTACGCCAGAATACATGCGTACTTATCATATTTGGCAATCACAGCAAAATCAGGTGATGCGACAATGCCAGCAACGTTTCCTTTATTACACTCCATTGCATACAATGCGAGGAAATGGTGGTACAACACCCATAACTGCGGGTCCTATTGAATCTAACCCAAATGCCAGTGTGGTATCACCAGGGCAAAACCATCCTGGTGGTGTAGTGAATATGAGCTTTTCGCCCGTTTATGCACCGTCACCTATAACTTCCGGAGACAACGAATCTGCTGCTTGTTCTGGCGAGAATACGCCTGGTTCTTCTTCAGGAACACCTCAGCCTTATTTCAAACCGATCACATCGCCTACACCAGGTGCTGTGGCTCAAGCTAATCCAGCCGCGCAGAATGACCCTCTTGGCGACCTGCCTAGCTATTGGGAGCAAAGAACAGACCCTAGCGGTCGCGTCTTTTTTGTCAATCACAAGAATAAGACTACGCAATGGGAAGATCCTCGACTACAAGGAAGAGAAGCTAATTGTCATCGACCATTCAAGGCGAAACTTGTGCAATTCCGTTACTTATGTTTATTTAACGCCCCACCATCGCATATCAAGATAACCGTTTCGCGTAACAATATTTTCGAAGACTCTTATCATCAAATCATCCGTATGCCACCCCCTGAATTGCGCAGGCGTTTGTTCATAACATTTCGTGGTGAGGAGGGTCTCGATTATGGAGGCGTTGCTAGGTAAAATATCACCCTCTAATTATCAAATAGTAATTTTGATTTTTTAGTATTATCTTTGAACATTTGACTAATTTATTACCCATTTCGCACGGATATCACAGAGAGTGGTTCTTCTTATTATCGCACGAAGTGCTTAATCCTATGTACTGTTTATTTGAATATGCTGACAAAAACAATTATTCGCTTCAAATTAATCCAGCATCAAGTGTCAATCCGGACCATCTATCTTATTTTAAATTCATCGGCCGTTTCATTGCAATGGCCTTATTCCATGGAAAATTCATCTACTCTGGATTTACGTTACCTTTTTACAAGAGAATGCTCGGAAAGAACCTAACCATGAAGGATATCGAAAGTATCGACCCAGAATTCTACAACAGTTTAGTATGGATAAAAGAGAACAGTATTGAAGAGTGTGGCCTGGAGCTTCAATTTGCTGTTGATTATGAAGTTTTGGGACAAATACGAAGTCACGAACTCAAAGAAGGAGGAGCTGAAATCCAGGTCACTGACGAGAACAAAGAAGAATATGTAAAACTTATGACAGAGTGGAGATTCACTCGCGGCCAAGAAGAGCAAACTCAAGCATTTTTAGATGGTTTCAATGACGTAATACCTTTAGAATGGCTCCATTATTTTGATGAACGTGAGCTTGAATTGTTGTTATGTGGAATGCAAAAGATAGACATCGACGATTGGCAACAGCATACCATCTATCGTCACTATAATCGTAATTCCAAGCAGATCATTTGGTTCTGGCAATTTGTGCGCGAAGGAATGGACAATGAAAAACGAGCACGCTTATTACAATTTGTCACTGGGACTTGTCGCGTACCGGTTGGCGGATTTGCTGAGCTTATGGGCAGTAATGGGCCCCAGAGATTTTGTATCGAGAAGGTTGGAAAGGACAATTGGTTACCGAGATCTCACACTTGTTTTAACCGACTCGATTTGCCACCATACAAATCGTACGAGCAACTCGTAGAGAAGTTGTCATTTGCCATTGATGAAACTGAAGGTTTTGCGCAAGAATAACAAACATTGTTGAATTTTAATTATGAACCTAAGACGATTAGTGACAGCATATTTGTGAGATTTAGTCTGTCTGCGTCACCTTGTTAAGGGAAAAATCTAACGATACCAAAAAAATTCTTTCAATTAGTGATTGAGAACTTCAGTTCGCCCGCGGACTCATTCATGATCATGAAACTGTTAAACTATATAATAATGTCCCATATCGGATTCTCTTATGAGTAAATCCTATTCTGTTTTAGTATTATACGACACCATACAACGTGTCGAAATAGAATATTCATAGTGATATAAAATTCTCATGATAATAACGATTGTGTGATTGCGTCCATTTCATCTTATTTGACTATATTGGCTGATATCAGTGAAAAAAGCGGACCCCTCGCTAAAGTTTTGAATAGATTTCATTCGAAAGGGACACAGTATGATGTGAAAATATGTTTCTAGTTCTCTCTCATGCGAGACACGTAATCTTCGAGTAAACACATTATGTCAGGAGAGGCTGATGTGTGAAATCGGGGGAACTCGGCCAATTTCGATCTTCCGTCAGGAATAAGTTTGATTTGGAACTCCCTGTATGAGTCGAAGGCAGCAGGTGAGGTTGGCACAACGAATCTAGCCAAGGACATCTCTATTTCTACAGGTGAGCTCACGAAGGATTTTTTTTGTATAAAAGATGTTAATGATCAAATTCATAAGTTGTGCGATATCCGCTTGTAGAGTGCATGACTCGGTTTTGGCGTTTCTCAACTAAACATATCCCGTGTTGACAATACTTCGATGGTTTACTGTAATTCTTAGTAAACAAATTACTTTTTTGAAGATTTTTGAAGCTGATAGCGGTTAGAATCGAGGAGCGATCGACTAGATTCACCGTTGAGATTGCAAATGAGGACATCAAATGTGAACGTACCCTCTTGCTGGTATGGCAATCAGATTTTTAACTGATTGTGGTCGAGTTCAAACACAACGATTGATAATAATGATCGAGTAAAGTTGGATGAAGTAAAGAGGTATGCAATTAAAAATCGGTGCGTGAGTGGAAATGCTGACACCGGAGAGAATCAGTGAAGTGGACGCACTAATTGTAGCAAGGTGATCGTGCGAAGATGAGCTAATTCCATCATTTGCCGAAGACATAAACTTAAACTTCGCGTAGTGTGGCAATTTCACTACAGAAGAATTGGCTTTTGAAGAATCCATATCTTCTTAGTGCATTTGATAAGATTTGATTTAGATCAGTCTATGAGTTCAATGCATATCGGTTGTATAAAAAGTAGCCTGCTAAACTGTATTGATTTTGTTAAATTTAACTGAGTTTCGCCTCGACTATAACTTGACTTTACTTTTCATCGCTGGTTCAATTGCATCATCGATAGTTTTTTTAAAGTTCCGCCGGTAATGCTCCGAACCGAGCAAGTAATGTTGACTCCAACTGAAAACTCTTTCATTGTTTAAATTTATTACAACGATTCACCAATCCCATTGATTGCCTTCAATTCTTATACTTGAGATGGGTCTTTGAGTTTGAGGGCCTGCGTATTTGGCTGAGTGCTAGCCGATGGCATTGGTGCGCCCGATGTTTGATAGCGTTGGAAGCCTGAGAACATGTCGAGAGGAATTGGGAAGACAATGGTCGAGTTCTTTTCTGCCGCAATGGAGTTCAACGTTTGCAAGTAGCGCAATTGTAGCGCCTGTGGTGATATCGAAATCACCTCAGCTGCCTCTTTGAGAGCGTTCGCGGCCTTTTGTTCGCCCTCAGCTGCGATAACTTTGGCGCGCGCCTCACGAGCTGCTTCAGCTTCGGCAGCCATCGCACGCTGCAACTGAACAGGTAAGCGAACATCCTTGATTTCGACGCGCTCCACTTTGACGCCCCACGGTTCGGTTGCTTCATCCAGTGACGATTGCATAATGTGACTGATTGTTTCGCGTTCACTCAATATTTCCGACAGATTCTTGGTACCCAAGACATTTCGCAAAGTAGTGGCAGCCAGCAAGCGCGTCGAACGACCGTAATCCTCCACATTTGACACTGCTATTGTGGCATTACTGATACGGTAATAGACGACAGCATCAACGGCCACAGTGACCGAATCTTTAGATAGAATCTCTTGCGGTGGCACATCGAACGAAACAGTTCGCAGGTCTACCTTGCAGTAAGCATCGATACATGGAATTATGAAGAATATGCCAGGTCCACGGGCGCCACCTTTAAGCAATCGTCCCAAGCGAAAGATGACCACACGCTCGTACTCTTGTACAACTTTGATGCAGAAAAACAACGACAATGGCATTGTGCCGATTATCAATAATATTGATAGAGCTGTCAAGAACAGCGCACATAATCCGGCCGAATCTGACGATGTTGCTGTAACCGGAAATTTGATCAAGGGAGAGAGAGATGATTAGTTTTCAAAGTTGATTAACACTTGTTGTAGCATAATGGGTTGTTAAAGGGGCTGAACAACTTCAAATAAAAATAACTAAAAATAACATCGACAAACAATTATTGAGAAGGATTGATCTAAGATAAACCCCAATTAAACCCGTCGGCAGGTTTGAAAGTTAATTAAGCAGGGCTTTGAAACCTTACAATTGATATCGTAACCGGTAAAGTGTGGATGAGGATGCATATTGTACGCATCGTGCGGCGAGGGTGGCGTTTTTTGCTGCTGCTGCGCTTGTTGTTGACCTTGATTGTTCATTTTCAATTGATTATTGTCGAGTAGAGCGGGTTTTGTTGAGACATTCGAGTCTTAACACAGTAATCGATCGATAAAGATGATCGTTCAATTAGATACAGATCGAACGAAGCGAAAAAAGTATGCAGTTAGTAATCAATTGATAGAGTATTGTTATGTGGGGAAGAGACCGGAATAAACTACGTCTGATTGAAAGCAACAGTTGTTTCTTGTTTTTGCCGATCTTCCACGATGGCTAACGTATGCAAAGGACAGTAATCGTCTACAACTGAATTCTGAATATTTAGGCGCTCGAAAATGAGAGCGGCATGGCGGAGGTTGCATCGCGTCGCCTAGTACTGTAGTTGTCGATTCGAGAAATGGGGGAAGTATTTGACAAGCGTCCATTTACGAGCATTGTTCCAGTATAATTCACCTATTATTCATGATGTGGGAGCGAAAACAACAGTGAGCTCGGCCACGCCTATCTGACAATTCATGCCAATTTCATGAATCGACAACAGCTGATGTCAATTTCGTTGTCAACATTTTTCGATTGTAAATTTCCCCCTCTGTGATGGTAGGGATATTGCAAAAATATTTGGCTGTAAATTACAACCACAGTACATCATAGCCAAGCGGGCGCATCATAGAAATCAGGTGTAGACGAACTTCTTGTTCTCTCGCAATTTACTTTTCAAATTGAAGCTTGCGATGCACGTACCATAGCGCTGCCTGAAGCGCTGTGTGCCAACAATCAATGAGCCTTGACGCTCGAGGCCTGATTGGGTCAGCATATACTGTTGCTGCTGACCAGACGAGCCTCTGGGTGAGCTCGACATTGAGCCGCGTATTGTCGGACTATCGTCTAATCGTAACGGAGGCGGTCCCAACGACATAGGTGTGCCTCCCCCATTGCGACGATACAAACTGTTCATGCGATGATTTTGAGCCTGTCCATAACCGTATGGCACAGCCATGGACATGGGCTCGTCGTCCAACGGCGTCGAGCTTGGCGGCTCGCCGTTGTGAAACGACACACTGGCACGTTGTTGCTGCTGTTGTTGAGTGGCGCTATCGTGTTGTTGAACTAAATCGAGTATGGGGCTTGAATTATTGTTATTGGCCAAATATTGGCCTCCTTCTTCCTCTTCAACTAAATACTGATCTGCTGGTTGCTGTTGTTGAGATGCGCTCGACGTCATTACTGCTTATAACGCTCGTTAGTTCGATTGCATTATCGATCGTTATAGTTTTGAATTTCAGTCTCAAAACTAGCTGTTTGTTTTTAACTGTAACTGGAACTTCTTTTCAGATTGGTTACTTTCAATTGAATGCTGTCAACCCGTTGCAACTTATGATTGCAAGACACAGCAATAAATCACTTTGCCACGTGTAAAACATGCAACAACTACGTCGAATGTAATTAGGTGCAATTGTCGTGATCTCACAAAATCTAACAAAATAACTAACTGCATCTTGCCAAGCATCACTGCATTAACAACACAGTCATGTATTTGATAGTACCTTGGTGTATCGTACGCTCCGTCAAACATGCAGCATCATATAGTACTTCTGTCTCTCATGGTACTCTTGAAGTCCCGTATAACCTACGCAAAAAAGATCGCCATGCGAACAACTACTTGGCAAGCTACACTTGGCACTAAACCGCCGTTGTAGATTGAAAACTTCACAGATTACAAGAAGATTGGGACAGGATTGCAATACTGGCTTGTTTCTGAGGCTGGCTCAACTTGTCTCAATGTTCTCAATGTTGTCATGAAAACCCTGCCCGATGCAAACTAGGCACGTCACTTGTCTCGTTGCGTTCGCTTAATTGTTGTGAATTCTTTCGCTCATAGTAGTCGAAATAGTAGTTCGTTTTTCTGTTCGTTCGATTCTTCGGCCCGATTCAGCTCGCTACTGTCGGTTATGCCGCTCAAGCTTCGTTGTTCATATTAAAACTTGTAAAGATGAACACGCCAAAGTAGCGCTCATAGCCGGCCTACTTAGCTAAGTGATACCACATAACAACATAACACTGTAATATGTTGTCTTGCCAGCAGTCAGTGTTGCATGCCGAGACGATTATGACAGTTGAGACGACTATCATAGCGACGACCGACATTGTGTTATTGAGACCCTCTTTTTACCAACTACAAGACTCGCTCTACTATGTAGCTCTCGTTTGCCTCGCTAAGCTCTCGGCTCATAATGGCTGCCGCTGCTCCTATGTAAAATGAATTAACAGATATGGCCCGACAGATTGAACGTATAACTATCGTGTATTGAACGCAACGTGAGCGGTTTTCGTAACGTGTGGCACATCACTATGACAATTTACACTCGCACGCTTGACAACTAAAGCAACACAAACAATGGTCGGGCTCGATGTCTTGATGTTTGTTATGTAAGTTGTGGAACATGGTTTGCAATGTATGTGATTAACAGGATGTGCTATGCAGGAAGTAATACAAATAGAAATACACAATTGACAATTTGCGCTCGTATTCGTTTTGTTAGTCAATCTAATTGTTAATCGCCCTCTATGAAGGATTTGGCTCTCCGTGCACTCAGTGATTGAAAAAACATGAAAAAACTTTATAACTATAAAGAAGACGAGAATACTTCTAATAGAAGATAATAATGGGAACGCGTGTTTGACTCACCTGATGAGGACTCATTCATGATGATGCTGGGATTCAGTACTCCATAGTTTTGCCCTTGGCTCAATCGTTGATCGTGCTGACTTTGCTGTTGGTGATTCATTGAGACAGTGTGTGACATGTTGGTGTCAGACGAATGTTGAATATTATCATCGAAGGCGACTTGAACTATGCGACGTCCAATTGGTGGTTCGACGTGTTTGGGAGCAGTATAAGCACTCGATTCTTGCTGTCGTTGGATGTCGCTGCTACTGTTATATACTTGCTGGTGTGATGTATCATTCATTGTCGTTGTTGTGTTTGCAGCGCCAAATTGATCGAAAACACGGTGATGATCGTCATGCGTCGGTAGTGATTGACTATTTTGATAAGCAATCGGTGGTACATGCGAGCGATCTACACAATGCGACACCGATGTATCAACTGGCGATGGCGAACATGAAGTCATGCACGATGAGCCATTGTTATGAGTGAGAGTGGCATCTGTAGTCGATGTTGTTGTTTGAATCGACAGTAGCGGTGAGGGTGGTGGCCTCGACACAGGGGTCGGCAGAGGCTGTGGTCTTGGCCGCTGTGAAACGTTTGTTTGTTGCTGTTGTTGATTGCTTGATGACGGGATCGAATAACAGCACGACGAATTGCCACACCAACATTCGTCGTATCGTGAACTCTGGTCATCAATAACACTGTCATCACTGTGAACACGATCACTTTTTAGCTGAACGGATGAATCATTGATGCTGATCGGTTGTTGTTGTTGTTGTGCCGATACTTTTGATAATGGCACGTGTTGTTGCTGCTGCAATTGGTGAAATTGAGTGAAGCCCGACGATGAATGACGCTTGCGCAACTGGGTCCCAATTGGCACAACACCCTTATGTCGGTTGAACACAAGTGAAGCCGATGATGAGTGCCTGTGGCTCGTGGCACTTGCCGAGGGACGAAAGCTTACGAATGATGAACAATCACTTGAGGCAAACTGTGCAACTGAAGCCGGCATCAAAGGGGGAGGCAGCGGCGGAGGAGGTGGAGGAGGCACTACAAATGCTGCTCGCTTGTGATTAATGTTCTCGTTTTGTGTCGCACGATCGAGCCCAGATGCCGATTCATGGCCATTTGATCCATTACAGTTGCTTTCTTTGACATTGCCATTAGCATCAATCACATTTGCATCCATCATACTGTTAAGATTTTGTGCGTGTTAAACTAGATAATTCCGTTATGTCAATCCGAACTTTATGTTTTAAAAAGTCACGATGTTATGCATAAAAAGTACGTTAATATTATATATTGTTGAGTTCTTGATTGGAGAGAGATGTTCGTACAGTTATATGTCATTCACTTATTCTGTATTCGTCACACAAGAACAGACTCAACTTGATAGATGATCTTCCGAGAGACGTGGGAACATTCCAATGTGGTCAAGATCACTCTTCTAAACTTCTAATCCATTAGAATTTCACTCCATTACTAGCGCGAGACAAAAAACAAACATTATTTGACTAGTTTGAATATGTAAGTCATGATAGTGGAGCATGCATCCCCAAATCAAGGGTGTTGTCTACATATATTTATTATTGTTATTAATTGGTATTATGTGTGTGATATTCATTTATTTATATTTATATATTCATTGTTCGTAGCAGCTGTTGAGTGGTTGGTTGCTAAAGAACTTTTTCTCTGCGCGCTGAATGTGCCACTTAGAAATTCATGTGAATGATTGCAATTCGCGTACTAGAGGACGATGCAACACACTGCACATTGACTCGAATATTTGAAGTCATGTGCACTTCACACCCGATGGTAACGACCTAATGGCCAAACGTGTGTGTTGATGTATCTATGCGGACATCTTGTGAAATAGAGATCACTTACTTCATCTGTCGTTTTAGTCTTCTTTTTGCGGTTGTGCTGTTTGGTACCAGTGGCAGGGATGTTCGCTAACTGATATGCCTTATGTGCTAGTGCCTTGCACTTGCTAAAACTCATTAAGGGCAGGATGAACACACGCAATTGTGGCCAATGTTAATATGCTTTCATACACTCATTTCTCTCTTGTTCCGATTCAAATCAATCGATCGGTTCATGTTTAGTCTATTTGTTCCTACGGGAGCTGGCAACGTTGTCTAGTGTAATGTGCTGGAGCCAGTCATAAATTAACCGCTGTGCGACGAACAGCAAATGGAGGTTTCAAACATCTATTGCTTTTTCGGAGGGTGCAGACCTTAAGTCAATTTGGCATTGGTAACGGCAATAACACGGAAAAGCTTCTCGAGGCGGTGAAGGCTAGGACTATTAATTTTTACCTAAAAATAGTCTTCGTGTCACTAAAAGCGTTCGTCATAATTGCAACGGCCAACTATGAAGAAAGTAAAGAATGAATAGATGAAGCTCTCCATGGATCTTAGCTCACATGAATGGACGACGGCCGACATAGTTTTGGTTCTTCACACCTCCTTGAGTGAAGACAGGGGAACTGAGGCAATTTCCTAGTAGAAATTTACAGGCTCCGTAGATTCAATTACAAAAACTTGCGATAATGTTATGAGACAAACATGGTTCCTTATTGTATGAATGAAGAGAAGAGCAGAAAATTGCCAGAGGGGTAAACAAGTTTGTTGGGACGCAAGGAGAAGGAGCAATTAATTGACTCGAGAATTTGGTTGTCGTGTAATAGTTTAGGAAGGGTTTTAGGCAAAGT
>JAIFTH010000412.1:0-29418 GCA_019968535.1 Fragariocoptes setiger
TAAACTCTATCCACAAAGACAAATTCTCTGAAGAGATGATGAAAATGTACATGATGTGGCGCCGTAGCTCGAAGAGCAGACTGGGACACTCGAGCTGCCGGGCGACAATTAGGCGCACGTGGTACGTGACCCTTTTTAGTCGGTCTTGTCGGTAGGGACTTAGAACCGAAGGTTCTCTTGATGCAGTTGTGCGTATATGTGATGATAGTCTATCACGTACCTTGGGTATATGGAGGATACGTGATAGATGTTGGTAGTGTGGTCGTGTTGTACCGTTTACTAACTAAAGTCGATAACTGTTTTCTTGTCGGTAAACTAGCTGGGGACTTGTTGATTGTGTTGGTTTGACGGCTATGAACTAATAAACTGAAACTACTAGATTATATGGAGAAAAACTATCTAGTTGTTTATTAGCTGTTGTACATGAGGGAACTGTCGTATATGGTACATTGCGTGCCCTATTTATATGCGTGTGTCCACAGGTCTTCGTGGACACAGCACAGCACGTGTGTGGTGCGTGCAGCCAACCGGAAACGGCTGAGCTCGCTTGGCGCGCCGTTCAACCTGACCATCTGACCACCAACTCGGCCCGTAGCGGAAATGCGTCGGTACAAGTGGTGATCGACAGCGAGGGTGCGTGGAGGTCGGGAAGTATACCCTGTGTGTGCACCTGACGTCACAAGTATATGGAGTGTGACGGCAGGGCACCACATGATTATACACTATAATAAACAGCATTTGGCTTTAGAGTGGACACTTATATCTCACACTAGTTCTATCACACTTTTCGTTAATTTTTCACACTGTTTTTTAGTCACAATTTTCGGCTCGATAATGCATACTTTTGTCCACACCCTGATCATGAGTGCAGTTGAAGACAGAGTACACAGAGCTGATAGTTGTGAATTTCGTTCGTTTGAAGCATCAAGTGATCGCATGTAAAGCTGGATACAATATCAAACCACCGTTTGAGTGACTCTCGTGATCAGACATGGAAGTTCGATCGTTGAAAATTCAAAAAGCTCTCAAAAAGCTGCACTGACGGTTGTAATAAACTGTGCTAACTTCGTGCCTCGTAGGTGATGAACCTGTTGAGCTCGCATCTCCAACTGATAAGGACACATCATCGAATTGTATCATTCGGGAATTGCACTTGTGAGAGATCAGTCGATAATCAACTAGGTGAACAAAATCGTCGAGTAATTCAAATCCTAAGTTAACAATCTTTGAGATAAAATCCATTGACTATTAGCTGTCACTTAAACGAGAAAAAAAGATGGCCATGAAACGCTTGGTAGCACTGAGCTTGGCGCTTACATTGTATGACTATTGTGGTAGCGTGTGATGCATCCATACCTGAGTATCTGATAACAGATGAAGTTGTCAGCCAGTTGAATGAAAATAAATACGGATCCATAATAGTAGCATTGATAGGGATTGATAGAGCTATTCGCGGGAATACTATCGCGCTCCCCCCTCCCCCCACTTGAGGGACACACTTAATTATCTATCGATGACCAAAATAATCGAGAAAAAAATTGACGTGAGAGTGATCGAATTGACACTCTTCTATCACAAGAAGATTCAGAGTCGTGCAATCGATGTTTTGTCAGACATGATCTTTAGCTCAACCAAGGATCAACAGAAAACGATCATCGAGAACGGTGCTATCGAGCATTTGGTTTTTGCGCTCAAACACGCAGATCATGAACCCGTCGACGGTTTTCAAACCGTGGTTGATAGTATCATTTCGTGCTTGAAAAGAATATTCATAGCAGATGAGTCGGTCATTGAAAGAGCTAAGAACGCTGGCATTGAAGATATAATTCGTCAGCATCTGAAGCATCCAGATAGATGGATGAACGAATATGATCTAGAAACACTTCTTGATGAGCAAAGGACAATCAAACGCGGATATACGACGAAATCATAATGAATGTATCCCGTTTGGCCTGGCGTAGAGAGCGCTGTTGGCTGTGGCTGCAGCCAAGCGCCGCGAAACAGCCAGCCGGCAGTGCCCATCTCTAGTCGGGCGCAACTGGCTCAATCATGCGACTGTTAGCCACTAGATTGAATCGTTCAAATGTTGCAGATGAACTCACTCATTTTGATCGATAGTGTTTGATCTGTCCAACATAAAAATATTTGCTCCCACGTATTATGATTCGTGAATCAGATGTCAGTAAGGCATGACTTTGCTTGCCTGTGATGCTAAGGTTCGAAGAACAGCAATACAACTTGATATAGCCATGACTTTCGGTTTTTCGTTCTTTCAGGAGTAGATGTGTGTGATCTCGAAGAGGATGACAAGTTTCTGTCACCACACGAGTATGTGGTTGGCAACATTAATTGTTCTCATTGTCAGAGCCCTGGACAGAGCATAGTCTGTCGTTCGCAGACATTACATTCTAAGTGGGACTTGAAAAATGTAAGTAAGCCATGTTTGGTCAGTGGCCCCTTTATCAGCGTTTTGCGCGCTGATATCGGTACGTCAGGAAAAAGTTCTTCCTGAATTATGTGATAAATTTTATAAGCACATTGTGCGAGACACATTTCACCTGACCCTCGTGCGCTTATGCCGGAAGGAAAAAAATACGACGATCGAATGGAGAGATTTCAAATGGGATCAACAAACTGGCCTTGTTGCTTATGAGAATTAACTTTGACTTAAAAAACTTTTTCATTCATTGTCAAGAGACTAGTGTGTGGCTTTTAATTCCGAAAGGTGCCGCTTATCCGAGCCGGTAGAACAGGTGGGCCCCGTTGGCCAGGATAATGACTATGATGATGATGGTTCATGAAAAAATGTGAATGCTAGAGATCGATGGTTCGAGCTTGCTATCTAGCGCCAATGTTCCAATTCGATGTGGACAACAGCAATTAAGAGCGAAGAAAACAATTTAGCGAAACAATTCACACGAGACACATCACACGAGAGCAAGCAATTTAAAACATCATGTCCTGGAATTGTCTGATCAACATTGTTTGACTTTGAGCAGCTTCAACGAGGCTAGCGTTCCTATTCGATTGCAACGAGTACACGACACGAGAGCACGACTTGTAGGCACTCAGCCAGGTGTCGCTGACGGTGCGAGCAATAATCTCGTGGATGTCTTTACCGGCTCCGCTGGATTCAATCATGTCCAGATCCCATTCAAGATCCATGATATATTTGGAAAAGTGCATATTCTTCGCAAGCAACTCATTGTCGACCGTCCTCATGACTAGCGGCGACCGATGCGACGCTATATCTCGATCAAAGTATGCGAAATACTTTATATTCGACAGTGTGTGATGAGAATGTTCCGCTGCCGACGATACAGAACTATTACTAGTACTTGAATTAGGTCGATGGGCATTGAGAGCAACGCCAGAAGAGGTGCGTGCGTTGAGTTTAATAAAATTTTGACCCACAACTTGGCCCAACGATATCATTGGTATGAGTCCGAGGCTCGGATTGCCTAGCAAGTATTGCTCACATTTATCAATCAATTTGGCATCTGGACGACGCAATATTATGCATATAGTCAAGTCGTTGCTTGAGCGGAATGTTGTCATGTAATAAGGACACAAGCGGCGTATGCTGTTCTTCTTGTCGTTGCTGCTGCCGCTGGGCTGCTGGACACGTTCGCAACAAATTGGGTCAGAATTTAATTGTGCGAGTAAATGAATCTCATTGTCTTGCAATAATTTTCTAACTTTCTCCACGTCGCCCGATAGTTCAGTGTTAAGTGCTTCACGAATAACTACTGAGATCATGTAGTGATACAGAACACGCGTGTCTTCAAGCGTCAAACTGGACCAAATGAGATGATCATTGAAAATCACCAATGAATGAGCAATGTTATTAACATCCAGGCAGCATAGGTGATTGGTGAAACTGTTCACTTTCATCAAACTTAACGAGTCTAAATTGAGATACTGAATTTGTCCAAACAATTCCACTACATTGCTTATACACGAGCTCAATTTGACAGACGACAATATGGAATCGAAATGTTCGGCGCATAATTTCTTCTTTTTGCAATCATTCTCGTCATGGGATCCTTCGTCTAATAAACTTCCGTAAAACAAACAGAGTCGCTTGTATTGATTGCCAATGAAGGCTTCAATGAGTCCGTCACTGATTGTCGTCAGATTATCGTCAGGTTGCGTTGATACCGATGCTCCAAACCAATAGTTTGGCTCAACTTCGCTTATCACTACCTTGGAGTGAGTGAATGCTAAAGATAGATGCTTCTTAACTTGATTGAATTGTGCAACCAGCGTGATGCTGGCCTCACACAAGCTAACGTCCTGGATTTGGTCCTCCAATTGACAGTTTGGGTCGCTCGACCAATGATAAATGATTTTCTCATGCTCGCTACCTTCACGTGTGCCGCGGGTCGGATTAAAGATGAAAAATTTGTCTAATTTCACGCCCGATTGGAGTACCATACTAACTGTAATAATTTTTTAATAAAGTTTTTTTCTTTACAGGGTGTATCGACAGGATTGATCGCTTACAAATATTGAACGTGCCTTTGACAAGGCTTGGCCTTTGAGTGCTGACGAACCTGACATCAGCTGTTTGTTAAGGTTTGTAGGCATTCAACTTTGACAGCGCATCTTATTTTAAGAAAGAAGGCTTGTGTGTTCGGTCGCGGACTGCTTCGTTCGTTCAATTATCAATGGAATTATTATTATCATTATTATTATTTAGTGTGATGTGAACAATGTCCTAACCAAGTCAATAAAGAGGCCACCGACACCGTTAGTTTCACTTCCCTGTTAGTCGCCAGTGATATGTCGACTATTATCGTCGTAGATAACGTTTCGTCGTATTGTTATTTAGTCGTTTGTTGTCGCACCGGATTGTAACTGGCTTTTTGTTGTTTGTCGTCGATTTCTTTTATTCTCTCACACGGAACCACGGACATGGTGAGACACAATACAAACCTGTCAATATCGGCACACATAGACAATAATCGAAAATGTTGCAGATGATGAAAGGTCAATCCAAGAAGCGGCGCCATTTGCTTGCCCAACAAGTAAGTGTGTTGTCAACGACGAATCATCATCACCGTTCAATGATCTTAAGTATAATTAACATTCTAATTCGACCTTCTCGTTTGAATATGAATACTAGCTTGGAATATCGAGTGGCGACAATCTGAGCGCTATTCTTGGAACACGCGTCGAACGATATGATCAAATTCATCGCGATCAACGATTGACATCTCGTTTTGAACACACGACAACATTTGAGAGCAGCGAGCGTTTACTACCGCTTGGGAATGCCCGACGCAAACATCGTCAATTAACTGACAAGCCTCTCTATCCGACCGCCGGTCGTATACCGCTGGATGGTGACGCCGACGACGAGGAGGAAGAGACTTACCGATACACTGGCTCGAGCACATTTCTTAAGGTACTCCATCCTCAAGATCAACAGGATGATTTAGTCTTTCGAGTGTCCTCTACTAAGAAAGTAAAGATTTTAATAATGACGTTTATTCACCTTCTATAATCCTCCTGTTCTATGTTGACTAATGTCTATGTTGCTATTATGGAATCAAACCTTTGACCACCCCAGGGCACACAAAGTGCAAATCCTCACAATGACTATTGTCAGCATTATGTAGACACCGGCCAGAGGCCGCAAAATTTCATTCGTGATATTGGACTACACGATAGGTTCGAAGAGTATCCTAAATTGAAAGAGCTCATTCGGCTCAAAGATGAGCTCATAGCTCGCACGGCCACACCACCCATGTATTTAAAGTGTGATCTGCGTCAGTTTGATTTTCGCGAGCTCGAATGCAAATTTGACGTCATATTAATTGAACCTCCACTTGAAGAGTATCAACGTACGCAAGGTCGTGTGACCAACACAGACTTTTGGTCATGGGACGAGATCATGAAATTGAGAATCGAGGAGGTAGCTGCACCGCGATCATTCATCTTTTTGTGGTGCGGCTCATCTGATGGTCTAGATTTGGGCCGTCAATGTTTGCGACATTGGGGCTTTCGACGATGCGAAGATATTTGCTGGATCAAAACGAACGCAACCAATGTGGGCCATACGAAAAATCTCGAACCACGCGCAATCTTTCAACGTACCAAAGAGCATTGTCTGATGGGAATCAAAGGTACTGTCAGACGCAGTACAGATGTTGATTTTATACACGCCAACGTTGATATTGATCTCATCATTAGCGAAGAACCAAAGTATGGAACTTGCGAGAAGCCCGAAGAGATATTTCACATTATCGAGCACTTTTGTTTGGGAAGACGGCGCCTGCATGTGTTCAGCCGTGACACTATTTTGCGACCCGGATGGTTATCAATTGGGCCCGATCTAACCAACAGCAACTTCAAAGCCAAGCTATACAACTCATATTTCAACAAAAGTCCACAAGATTGTTTGACGGGCTGCACGGATCGTATTGAGGCCCTTCGGCCCAAATCACCGCCACCCAAGGCAACTATTCTGACTTCATCATCAGCGTCCAAGGCCATAGTGTGTCGCAAGCCTCCTCGATGACATTCGACAACAATTGTTGACATTCACCACTGAATTTTAAACTCAACACCATTAGCATCCAACAAGTTCCTTGAACACCAAGAACATGTTTGTAGCTCTTATTAAAAAATGAATTAGAATCTCCCTCTCTATAGCAACGCAGCACATCACACCAATTTGTAGCATAACTTGTTTGAATCAGTTAATTTATCATGCAAAATTATGTGTTTTTTTGTGATGAATTCTCGAACTTTATCCAATTCGAAAATAACATTGGCTGAGCGCATGCGTAGCGCTACATCAGAACATGTGACTGTATTAATGTGTTTTCATTAGTTCATTGTCAAATTGCCGTTAGGACAGAAAAGCAGATGATATTAATTTGTTATTAGCTTTGAAGATGAATTAGCAATTAATTCAATTTTGAGGCCATAATCGAATAAAAAACAAAAGAGGATTGTTCTGTCATGTCGGCCAGAAATACTTTCACACAGTTGATCAAGCGAATGTTGAGATTTTATTTTGTTAGGCCTTTACAACGCTTCAATGTAGCCAACAGGGCTGAGAAACATCTCGGATCCGAAGCTCCTAAATTCAAATTAGCCCCACATCATCATCAGCAGCAGCAACTGCCATGGGGCGAAAATGAGGAAACTCGACTGCTCTCGAAAGAACGCGAACAACAGCAAATTGAGTCCGAAAAGAAACTATCAGAGATAGCAAAGCACATAAAGGTCACACAAACGATTGAAAGAATAGAGAATCCAATGCGACCGCATGAGATCGATGCCAACAAAGATGACAATCAAAAGTCAATGAGACCGTTGCCTGTAGCTCACAATATGCGCTTCGACCTCAAAGATATTTGGTACGTGGAGCGGGTGCCGTACGGTCGATTAGATATTGATCGAGTGGAAGAAATAATGCTCAATCGTTTGGCCAATCCCGACTACTGGACACCCAAAGTGATAGCTGACAACTACAAACTCAGCCTGGATCATGCAATAAAACTGGAGAGATACGTGAAACCGTTGAGGCTACACGTGTCGCCACGAATCGCGAAGAATCTCGAAATAACGGGTCGAAATAATGAATTGTTTCAGCGTATCAAAGAGTATGTCGTTGTAGTGGACGAATCTCTACGTTCAGAATACGACAAACAATTCGATGATTGTGTACCTGAACCGCAAAAGAGTGTGCCCGAGCTTGGGTCCCAACGTCTTAATGATATGCCAGCTTTACATAGTCAATCTCAACGTATTGAGGACAATAACAACACCAACAATCAAAGTCAAACAGGAGAAGCTCAAGTGCCAAACGCCAAGGCAAAACGAATGTTGGCCTCTGCCAGAGATAAACTCCAACGAAGTAATAGTAATAATAATAAAGCCCCGATCACGTGACAAACTTGTTGCGCTAACAAGTCAGACATCGGTCGAGTCATTGGTTGTTTTGATTGTTTATTCAATTAGATTTTATTGTCAAGATTGCGTTGTTTAGATTTATCTTATCTTGTCATTCAATTTATTTCATGACTGTTCTTGTTGTTGTCGACATTTGAATCGCCGCACAAATGTTTTCGTGACAATTCGTCACGAAACATTGTGTGGCAACTCTTATACTCTGTTCAAATAATGTATGTTTGTTGTTCAGTTCCCTTTCCAAGGCACTTTGCTTGTTTATTTCTGCTGGACCGAATTGTGTGAGTCAATCCAATAGACAATCAATCATCGATCAAGCTATTAGCGATGATTGTGTTGATTGTGATTGTGTCTTCATTAAAGCTCTCTCCTATGCATTTGCGAGCGCGTGAATATGCCGCGTTCCAATTTCGCAGGCTTGATATTCATAAAGGATCATATTGATCATTATCGTTGTCATTGTTCGCAAAGTGTTGCTCGCATAAAACAACGCGCGCGATCGTTCGTCGCGTTCCGTCCATCAATATCCGTCCATCGATGATGGTTGTTTGTTGTTGTGGTAACTTTTGCCGTTGTTCGATTACGTTGTCTTTATATTTACATTCGTTCGAAGCAACATGTAGATATATGTGTGTGTATATATAAAGTACATAGATCGTTATTTACAACAATAGTTCACAATATTTTGTTATCGTTTGTTGTTTGTTCATAAGTTTGTGTGTGTGTGTGTGTGTGTGTGTGTGTGCGTGTTGGAGGAAATATTTATATGTGTGGTCAAAGTGTGTTGTTGAACTAGTCAGGTTCAGCACAATTTTTAATTATCATTATGGTTGTTGAAAGGAAGAGAAATGCTGTATTGGCATTGAAATGTGACGTCAAATCGATTGTGTGATAGTGTGTGGTGGCAATTTTGATTGAGTGGGTGGCACGATTCTGTGGACGTCATAGTAGTTGTCGTAGTAAATAAAATATCATCTGAGATGAGATGATTTCTGGCTGTTTCCGTGTCGAAGGTGTCACGTGGGTTTCAACATTTAAGTGATGCATTCGAGTGAGAGTTTGGTGCAATAAGACCCGATTAGCAAGAATATCTTGATGAGCATCTTTGTCCAATTGTCAGAGTTGCGAGCTGTTTCGTTCGCATTGGGATTTTTTTGCTTGGCTGGGGTCTATCAATCCAACAAGAATGATTCAATTCAAACAGCTCGTTGATCGTTTAGATTTCGTAGTAATGATGATTTTGGTGTATGCAATAAAAGTACCATTATAAATTAAGAACACTTGTCGTGTGGCGTATCATAATAGATTATTGCATGTCTAGAAAATTGAATGAATGTGAATGAAAAACGACAGGCAGTAAGAGTGAGAGTTGTTTGATTAGAGCTAATTGTGATTGCGTGTGAGCTAGCTAATTAGGGCGGAGGAGAGAGAACATTACTTACATTGATTGGATCAAATCCAATTTGTGATTTTGTAAATTTTTGTTAAGTATTTAGTTAGTGGAGTGTGAATGTCAAACGTCTATGACGTGTCCATGACGTGTATTGAGTAGAACGTTCAACCATCAATAGTTGCAGTGTCTGACGGTGTCGCTTTGGTGGTGGGCCGTTTAACGCTGACTTTTTTCTTCTTTGAAATGGTCTTTTTAACTGGAGATGGCTGCTTATCTGGCGTCGTTGTTACGTCGTCAGGTGCAGTAGTGGTGATGGCGGTGGCAGGTACAGTGGGCAACTCAACAAGTGCTGGCTGCAATCGTGACTCGGGAGTGTCACGAGCAATGGTCACACGACATTGAGTGGTTGCCGAGTGGCTGGTTGCTGTGCTAGCCCTACACTCGTACAAACCTTCGTGTTGTGGATATTGGAGAGGTGACACAGTCAAGCTTGCCACACCGGCCACAAACTTCAGCTCCACCGGTCCACCTGTGGTCAGGGGACGTCCATCTTTGGTCCATGTAATGTCGACTGGTACATCTGTCGAACTCAAGCTGGCAGACAGTAGCAGTCGCATTCCCTCGCCAGCGTCACGTGAGGCCGGCAGTGGGCACAAGAAGCTCGGACTCTGCTCATCTGGTTCTTGTTCCTGTTCTTGTCGTTTCGTTGTTCGCTCTGAGTATGCACTAGATTCGTTCCGATCAGTGTCGGTGTAATTGTCGCCCAGGCGTTGTTTGTTTGTGACACGTGAAGTGGCACTCGCGCTCGCACTGGCCGCCGATGCGGGCGACGGCGAGCGCACGTAAATGTTGGCACCTGTTTCGGGATCGTAGCGCTTGTAAAGACTACTTGTGGCCGGCGGCCTGGCTGTGCTCATGCCCGATACCTGGCCCACGGCCGTAGTGTAATCGTAGCGAGCCAGGCCACGTGACGCCATTGACGAGTGGCTGCGTCCGTAGTTGGACATGGTGCGTACAGGTGAAGCACGTGCATGTCGCGACGCTCGTGTGGTGTACGAAGACGACGTGCTTGCTTGGAAGCTTGTGTGCTTGATTGGCGTCGTCGACGGTGGACGCAATTCTCGATCATACGAAGATGAGGAAGAAGAAGTTGCTGTGTTGGTCGTTGACAACAAATTGGACGTTGTTGTGGCTGCCGCGGCTGCCGAAGGTGAAGGCGAATGCGAATCAAGTGCTGCATAATTGGCCAACGATTTGTAGAATATTGGCGGTGGTGTACCGCCACGTCGTCGATCAATCATCACTGAGGGCGCCACTGTGGGCCGTTCGTCGACACGCACCTGTGCTGTGGTGGACGCTTCGCCCAGTGCATTCACCGCACGACAGGTGTATTGTCCCGAATGTCGCGGTGCACAGCACGCTATCTCGAGCGTACACACACCGTCGGCGTGTTGCATGGTGTAATCGCGCTTGTTCAGTTCTTGTCCGTCTTTGGTCCACGTGATTTGGGGCGCCGGTTTGGCGCGCAAACAGCACAACAATTTCACACTGTGACCCGTTTGAATGATGCGCGGTCGGAGGGCAAAATTGAACACTGGCGCACAGTCGGGCTCCTCGTCGTTGATTGGCTTGTAGACGGGCAACTTGCGCTTGGCGCCCGCGCTGTCGTGCGTCTGATCCACGTGTGGGCCACCCAATGTGGGCGTGGTCGCAGTGATCGGATGCGGATGCACATTGACAAAGACAGGCTCCTCACGGAAGCCGTACTGATTCTCGGCCCGAATTATGTACTCGCCGCGATCGGTCAACTTGCAGCGATTGATACAGAACGCGTACGGTTCGGTGCGCTGATGCCAGGCGGCGCTGTAGTCGCGCCGCTTCATGTACTTGACCGACTGGCGCAACTCTTTGTGGTCGCGCCACCAGCTCACTTGGCACGGCGTCGACGAGGCCACGGCGCACATGAGACGCGCCGCTTGGCCCTCGTAGGCGAACGTGGCCGTTGGCGGCTTGATGACGAACCGTGGCGCGGCCTCGCGTCGATCGAGCAACACTTCGTGCATTTTGCCGCCACGAGTGCTGCTGAGGGGGCCGCCCGCGAACTCTGCTGCTGAGGGCACCGGCGATGCCGACGTCGAGTGCGCGCCGACGAGCTTGCGCAACGAGCTATAGTTAGACAAGTGTCCTGCGCCTGCAGGACGGGCGCGATCCCACGCTCTCGGGTCGCCGGTGGCACGTGCACGCATAGCGGCCGCTTGGGCCGACAAGTCAGCGCCCGCACCTGTCTGAGTAGAATGGTCGTCGTCGGCAAGCCACGGATGCGCCAAACACTCGTGTGCTGTCATTCGTTTCTCCTTTTGCTTCACCAACAGGTGCTCGAGGAAATCACGCGCCTCCTGTGACACGTGTTCGGGCAATGTTCGTCCCGGCTCGTATTCGATGTCGGGAGCCACAAGTGCCGCACTGCCACTGAATGGAGACTTGCCGCTAAGCAGCACGTGCGCCAGTGCGCCCACAGCCCACATGTCCGTGTAGAAACCGACGGGCTCGCGCGCCATCACTTCGGGCGCCGCAAAGTCCTCGGCGCGTGCCGAGATTTTACACATCTGATGCGGATCGAGCCGACAAGCCAAGCTGAAGTCAGCCAGTTTTACGTCGGCTCTGCTCGCCTCTCCCTCACTGCCGCCTCCTTGCTTCCGGTTCAATATCAAGGCTTCAGGTCGCAAGTCCAAATGTACCACGTTGCGTTCGTGCATGTGGCGCACTGCATCGCACACTTGACGCATGTAGTGTCGAACCAGCGACTCGGGAATCGAGTAGCCACTGCCAGTGATGGTGTTGAGCACTTCGGGGCCGGCACAAAACTCGTGCACGAACACAAACTCGTCTGGGTGCTCGAAAGCGTCGTGTAACTTGAGCAAATTGCGATGCCCGGGCGCCTGCAATGCGTTGATCGTGTCCAGCTCTTGGCGCAACAGTGCCTTGGCCTCCGGCGACGAGGCGCCTGTCACGAATTTGGCCATGTAAATGTGGCCAGTGGCACGTTCGCGCACCCGATGCGTCACACCGTAGTCGCCGCGACCGAGCTCTTCGAGAATCTCGTACTTATCGTCGATGGGTCCACGTTGCAGTTCTACCGTGTGCGCAGCTGGCACCTGATCGGCCGTAACAATTCGGTCGTAGTCGGCGTCGCTCAGCCGGCTCGCCTCTTCTTGCACTTGGGGCAAGCAACGCTGCCGCTGACCGTCGGCGTCGAGTGGCCACGTTTGCTGGCGCTTCTTGCGTGCTGTGGCCGCTGTGCGTCCGGCTGCACCCCCGCCAATGGCACACCGAGCCACCGACGATGGTTCTGAGCGACCGTAAATATTCTCGGCCGACACGCGCCACTCGTACTCGCTGTTGGCGTGTACGCCCGACGTGACACGCATCGTAGGCACACGCGACGCACCCACACGCATCCAGGTGCTCATGCCAAGCTCGCGCTTCTCCACCACATAATTTGTCACTTGGGAGCCGCCATCCCACGCGGGTGCTTGCCACGACAAGTGCACACAGCCGACCTCATCGTCGTCCTGCTCGTTGCTTTGTCCGTCCAGCTGCTGTTGCTGCTCGGCGGCGGCGCCCGACGTCGCTGCCGTGGGTCGTGCCTCGTGAACGGCACACAGTGCACGCGGAGCCTCGGGCACGTCGGACACGCCCACCGTGATGCAACACTCATCGGTACCGTAGTCGTTGGCTGCGCGCACCTTGTACGTGCCAGCGTCGAGTCGCGACGCGTCGCGAATCGTCAACGAGGCTGTGTGTGCGTGCGTGCCATCGGCCGACGAGCTGATGTCAAAGTGGGCGCCCGATTCGATTTGTTCGTCGACACCTGTTTCAGCGTTGGTGCGCCACCAGGTGACGCGCGCGCGGGGTTTCCCGTGCACCTGCACACGAAGCACGCCCGCTTGGCTACGTTCGAACTGAGCAACACCCATTTTCTTTTCATCGCCAGATACCGTCTGAGTAGCCGACGACAAATCGGCGGGCGCCTGATAACGAGCCGGCAAGTGGATGCGTGGAGCCGTATGAACAACCAATTCTGCGCGTGTCGTGCGTGCACCTGCTTTGTTGGTGGCGCGCACCGAATATTCGTCTTCGTCGTCCACGCTGCACTTCTTGATGATCAGCTTGTGCACGTACGTGCCTGCAGTTGCAGACGACGGCGAGCTAGAAGTGGCGCTCTCACCAGGCGACTGAACGATGTCGTACTTGAGCGAAGTGTCGCGCAATTCGCGCGCCCCCCGATACCAGACCACGTGCGGTGTCGGCTGGCCGCTGCACTCGACCACGAGCTCAACAGTGCGTCCGTCTTGTGCTACTGTCCGTTGGAGGGGACGCACGAACACAGGTGCGCCCGGTGCGTCGGGATCGCGAATGAGCACGCCCGCGGACGCGGCCGACGGGTCCGATGCACCTGCCGCGTTGCAAGCGCGCACACGAAACTCGTAGCGACGCTCGTCGATCAGATTGGTGACTGTGGCACTAGTGGTGGTGCCACTCACGATGGGCGTGACACGTTGCCACGCGTCCGTGCCCAATTCACGCTTCTCCAGTGAGTATGACGTAATGCGAGCACCGCCGTCGTTCGTCGGCTTGTTCCATTCGAGTGTTGCGCAATTGGCGCCGACACGAGTGACACGCGGTGCGCCCGGTGCTTCGGGCACATCGAACGGCGCGCGTACTAGCACCGGTGCGTCGCTCACCAGAGGAGCCGACAGTCCGTTTTCGTTGCAAGCACGCACGCGTAGCTCGTAACGAGCACCAGTTGTCAGAGCGCTCACCTTGCAGCTGGTGTCACGACAGTTGGCGCTCACAATCACCCAGTCGCTGTCAGCGACACCTGCAGTCTTTATTCCTGCTGATTGTTCGTCGCCGACGGCGCCGTCCGTCGACGGTAACTCGCGACGTTCCACAACGTAATGTATGACCTTGGCGCCGCCGTCTTCGAGTGGGGCGCGCCAGCTCATCAGCAGCGAGTGTGCGTCCATGTCGCTCACCTGCAGCGGACCGCCGCACGCTCCCGGCACGTGTGTCACGCGCACCGGGAACGTGCACGTGTCACTGCCCGACTTGTTGCTCACAGTGACGCGATATTGAGCGTCGTCAGTATCGACACGCGCCTGCCCGATGTATAGAGTGACGTAATCGTCGAACACCGTGTACTTAGCACCCGTGCCCGAACCTCCATCCTCGGACAATGTGGTCCACGTTGAATGCTCACCGGCTTGGCGCTCGAGTTTCACGGAGACCGGAAATTGGCCTGCACTAAAGTGCACCTTAAACTTGCCGTTCTGGCCCACACCAACGGTGGCGTTCGTGGGCGTGCGTGTGATCACCGGTGCGGCGCCCACATGCACGTGGCACGTGGTGCGATCCGAACCGAGAGGATTGCGCAGCTCGCACGTGTAATCGGCGTCGTCCCCATGCTCCATGGGCCCCAAGATTGTCAGGCCAAAGATGCCACGCTCCTCATCGCAATAAGTGCGGTACTTGTTGTGGGCGTGCCCACCCACCACAGTGCCATCGGGCGACACCAGATCGCGTCCGTTCTTGAGCCAACGCACCTGAGCGAGCGGCTTACCGAGCGCCTCGCACTTGATCTCGAGCTTGTCAGCTCCTAAATTCACCGATTTATCGACCAGTTTGCGCACAATCTCGGGAGCACGTGCACCGTCTCCGAACTCTTGCACTTTGACCGGATGTGTGGTAGTGCACCACTCGCTGCGGCCCGCGTCGTTGATGGCGCACACACGGAACTCGTACTCGGCCCATTCGGTCAGATTGTAGCAAGTGTATTCGCGCTCCAAGCAACCGAAATCGTTCACTTTGATCCAATACGAGCTGCTGGCCTCTTTGCGTTCGATCGCGTAGCCGGTGAGTTTGGTGCCGCCGTCAGCGACCGGTTTGTCCCATTTGAGGTCCACGTAAGTTTTGCCTACTTTGGTGACGCGCAAATTCTGCGGCGCACTCGGTGGCGCATAACGCGATCGACTCAAGTGCGGACCCGAGGAGCGCGACGGCGCCGAAAGGCCGGCCGCATTTTTGGCGCGCACTCGGAACTCGTACTCGTGTCCGGCCATCAAATTGGTGCACTTGAACTCAGTGTCTTTGACCAGATTGAACGCGTCGGTTCCGGCCACCGGGAGCCAGCCACCTTCGGCACCTGTCATGTCACTGGCGCTGAGATCGCGGACTTCGAGCCGATAGCCTTGCAATTTGGCGCCCCCGTCACTCGAGGGCGGCGTCCACGACAAGCGTACGCTGGTCGCGTCGTAGTCGTCGATGCGAGGCGCACCTGGCGCGCTGGGCACATCGAACGGGAACTTGGCCACCACCGGTGCGTCGCGCGGCGTCTCCAACGGCGCACTGGTGCCGTACTGATTCTCGGCACGCACACGGAACAGGTACGCGTGCTGAGGCTCCAAGCCTAACACCTCGTACTGAGTGCCCTTGACGAACGCCGAGCATTTGGTCCATCTAGCGTCATCTAAACTGCTACTTGGTGGCACCCCACCTGTCACGTCCAATCGTTCGACGACATAATTCGTGACAGGTGCGCCGCCGTCGTCGCGCGGTGCTCGCCACGCCAACGAGCAAGACTCGGGCGTGCAATCGCTCACTTGCAGCGGTTCTTGTGGTGATGCCGGTGGCGCCACCACTTGGACGCGACACGAGCACGAGTCTGAGCCGAGCGCATTGGACAGACGGAGCACGTAATGGCCGGTGTCGGTGCCACGTACCGCGCTCGAGTTGCGCAACACACACACACCGCCAGCGTCGAGATCGATGTTAGTTTGTACACGCCTATCGGCTGCGTTGTCCCCGCTGATGGGCTGTCCGTTCAGCGTCCATTCGGCGTTCACTTGCGGATGGCCGCCGGCAAAAGGAACGCACAACTCGAACGGCTGACCCTCGCGCACCACAACGTCCTTGAGCTGAAATGAGGCGTCGATTTTTGGTGCCGATGGTGCCGGTTGCGCTTTGATGGCGCCCGATGCGCCGCTGAATGCTCCTTGGCCAGCCTCGTTTATGGCAGCCACACGGAACTCGTACTCGTCACCGGAAGCCAGTTTGCCCACTTTCAGGCTAGTCGCGTCGGGCCCACGAGCCTCGCCTACGTCGGTCCAATCGTCGCCTCCGTCATCATCCTTGGAATCATCGTTGCCGGCGCCAGCGGCCGGAGTTGCACGCTTGGCCTTACGCTTGCGACGCTTCTGTACCAAGTATGAGGTAATCGGTGCCCCACCGTCGTCGCGCGGCTTCTGCCAACCGATTGTGATCGAATTGTCTGTCGTTTCGATGGGTTCTGGCGCGCCAGGTGCGCCGGGCACATTGTAGGGCGACTTTGCTAGTACAGCGTGGTCGGTTTGAAGTGGCTCAGACACTCCGTACAAGTTCTCGGCCATCACACGGAATTCGTAGCGTTTGCCGGGTGACAAGTGTTTCACTTTGCATGTAGGTGACATGACGCAACCGGACACCTTAGACCATTCGCCTTGGCCAACCTCACGCTTCTCGACTACGTAATTGGTCAATTGTGAACCGCCATCGTCGTTCGGCGGCTTCCACGACAGCGTACACGATTCGGCACGCACATCGTCCACCTGCAACGGTCCTTGTGGGACGCCAGGTCGATCAAGGACAATCACTTCGACTTCGGCCTCGTCCACGCCGTTGGCGTTGGTGGCACGCACCTTGATCTTGCCAGTGTCGCCACGTTTCGCCGACTTGATCTCAAACACTGACGTTTGCGATTGCTGCCCGTCTGGCTCGCCCGTGGCTGCATCGGATGGTTGCGTGATGCCCGGCACAGCAGGTGCCGCGTTGTGCTGGAATTCGATCACAGGCGTCGGCTCGCCGATAGCGTCACACTCGACACGAATTGCGTCGCCTACTTTAACACGTATCGGTTTCAGTTTGGACTTGTTGAGCTTGGGAGCCAGATGGCGCTCGCGTGCCAAATGCACGGTACTAGCCTCGCCCGGCTCACCTTCGCCGGCCGCATTGACTGCCTTGACACGGAACTCGTACTTTTGCCCCTTGATCAGATTGCACACGGTGGTTTTGCATTCAGGTTTGGTTCCGGTTGCACCTGTTGGCGCCGGCGTCACTAGATCGGCCGGCAACCATTCGGAGGCCGGCGATGTAGCCGGTCGCGCCTCGACTACGTAGCCCGTGATGGGTGAGCCGCCGTCTCGCACTGGCTCAGTCCACGCCAGCTCGCACAGGTCACCATCAAAATCGACCACTTGCGCTTGGCCAGGTGCACTGGGCGTGGTGAACGGATCTTTGATGAGATGAGATTCGTTAGTTTCGAGCGGCTCACCTTCGCCTTCCTTGTTTTTGGCTCGCACACGGAACTTGTAGCGTTTGCCTTTCAGCAGACCACCCACTGTGAACTGTTCGTCGTCCGGCCCACACTCGCCGGCCGGCTGCCAGCGTCCGGTGTCCAAGTTGAGCTTTTCGATGACGTAACCGTCGATAGGGGCGCCGCCTGAGTCGCGCGGTTTGCGCCACTTGAGCGTGCACTGATCCGAGCGAATGTCTTCAACGTGCAACGGCCCCTCGGGTCGACCCGGTTTGTCCAGCACAACCACCTGGCACTCGGGCGCACACTCGCCGCTGGCGTTGCGCAACACAAGCTTGTAAGTGCCAGAGTCAGTGCGCACCGAGTCTGACACAATCAGGGTGGTCTTGCGAATCGGATGTGCACTTATCGCAGCCTTTGTACTTGCTAGACCGGCTCCACCTGCACCTGCGCCGAGTTCACTAGCTGCGCTGGCAGAGTCCTGACTTGTCGTGCTGGAAACTTGCACCTGTACGCGTCCAGGTGCGGCCATGTGCGCCACCTCGCCGTTGATCATCCACACAACTTCGGGCTCCGGTTCACCTGAAAATTCCACCTCGAACTTGATGGGTCGTCCGCGTTTCACAACCAAATTGGCGAGACCATCGCCGCGCAAGTGTGGCTTCACATTGCGGGCGCGCACCACCAGTGGGCGTGTCGCAGCGCACGGCTCACCCACACCGGCTCGATTGACGGCGCGCACTCGGAACTCCATGACGGCATTCTCGGTCACCTGAGTTACGTGCGCCTTGCATCCGTCCGACGCGGGTACCTTCGCTACCTGTGACCATCCACCAGTCGCATGTGAGTCAGTGTCGTTGCCTGCAGCGCCGCCGTCTCCAGCTAGCGGTGGCTGCAACACACGACCTTCGACAATGTAGCTCAATATTTTTCCGTCCTCGTCGGCCCCACTTGAGGAGGCCGGCAACGGTTCGCGCCACTCCAAATCGACATGATCGGCATCGTAGTCGGTGAGCTGCAAGTCGCGCGGCTTGTTTGGCGGTGAGAGCGGTGCGCGTGCGTGCACGTCTGACGAGGCACGCGACGGCGCCGATGCACCTGCCTTGTTGAGAGCACGCACTCGAAACTCGTAATCGTGGCCAGGCTGCAAATTCTCCACCAAATAATCGTCGATCGATTTCGGGCTAATCGGCACCGTGCTGTTGTACACTTGCCAATCTTTGTTGCCGGCACTTTTGTCGCGGCATTCCAACTGATATCCGGTCACTTTGGCCCCACCGTCACTGGCTGGCTCGCGCCACGCCAGCGTGCACTGGCCCGGCTCGTCAGATTTCACAACTTGTGGTGCATCGGGCGCACCGGGCACATCGAACGGCCACTTGGCCACGACTGGGCGCTCGGTGAGCAGTGGCTCCGGCGAGACGCCTATTTCGTTCTCAGCCCACACACGGAACTTGTACTTGTGGTCGGGCTGTAGACCGACCAAATCGTAGGTGGTGCCGCGCACGAACGCCGAGCACTTAACCCACGCGGCTTCGGCACTGCCGCCGACTGCCGCACCCGCGCCTGTGTCGCCTGCCACGCCCGGTGTCACATCGAGCCTCTCAACGATGTAATTGCTGATGGGCGCGCCACCGTCATCGGCCGGTGGCTTCCACGTGAGAGTGCACGAATCCGTTGTCACATTGCTGGCCGCTAGCGGTCCTTGAGGCGCCGAGGGCACGCCAAGCACATGCACCTGACACGTGCTAGTGAGCGGTGCACCGACGCCGTTGTCCAGCACCACCATGTACGTGCCGGCGTCAGCACGACGAGCGATACGTTGTTTCAACTGAGCCGTGGTTTCGGTGACGCTTGCCTCGGGCGCTGAACCTGATGACTGTGCTAACTGTTTATCCAGTGGCACCCCATTCAACGACCAAATGGCCGTTGGGGGCGGGTATCCATTGAACGAGAGCTCCAAATGGAACGGGTCGCCGACGCGTACATGTACATCGCGCAAGCCACCCAGTGAGTCGTCCAGTGTTAGTGGGCGTCCCGGCGGCGCGGCACGCACCACGCCCGAAGTTTGTGACGGCTCACCTTCACCGGCCTCGTTGACGGCACGCACGCGCAACTCAACAGCGTCACCCTTGCGCAGACCTTTGCTCACTTTGAACTTGTTGCCTGTGACCAGGTCGGCGCCACTCACGTGAACCCACTCGTCGTCGCCGGCGCGTTTCATTTCTACCACATACCCTTGAATGGGTGCACCACCGTCATTGTGTGGCTGCCGCCAGCCGATGGTGATGGAATTGTCTGAAGTTTCCAGCACGTCCGGTTTGCCGGGCGCTCCGGGTGTGTCGTACGGCGACTTGGCCACTACAGCGTGGTCCGTCTGAAGTGGCGCCGATGTGCCGTACACGTTCTCGGCCACCACTCGAAATTCGTACCGTTTGCCGGGTGTCAAGTGTTTCACCTTGCACGTGGGCGACATGACGCAACCGGACACCTTAGACCAATCACCTTGGCCCACCTCACGCTTCTCGACTACGTAGTTGGTCAATTGTGAACCTCCATCATCGCTCGGGGGCTTCCATGACAACGTGCACGAGTCAGCACGCACATTGTCCACCTGCAACGGTCCCTCGGGTGCCGCCGGCTTGTCCAACACTACAACCTCCACTTCGGCTTCGTCTGTGCCACTGGCGTTAGTTGCCTTCAGCTTGTACACACCTGCGTTGGCGCGCGTGGCACTCTTGATACTCAAATGCGTCTCATACTCTTTGCTATTGTCGATTTCGGTGCCAGTTCCTTTGGGTAGTTTAGCTGCTTTGCTTGCAGTTGCAGTCGGGGTGGAAGTGGCACCTTCCAGGGGCTGCCCGTCTAACGACCACAAACATTGGGGTGCCGGCTCGCCCTGAACGTCCACATTGAACTTGATTGGCTCGCCGGCTTTCACGCGTACCGCTTTCATGGCGTTCCGATTGATCAGCGGCATCAGGTTGCGCTCTTTGGCCACCAGGGTAGCGCTCGGTTCGCTGGGCGCACCCTCGCCGGCCGCATTGACGGCCTTCACGCGGAACAAGTACTTTTGTCCAGCCAACAGTCCGTGCACTTCGCCTGTCACCTTGTCTGTTGCACCGGTTGGCGCACCTGTTGTTGTCACTTGTGCCATCGGTGTCCAAGTGCCGGCCCCGCCGCCGGCGGCTACTGCAGCGATAGCAGACGGCGACACGATTCGTGCTTCGATGATATAGCCCGTTATGGGGGCGCCACCGTCGCTAGCCGGTTTGGTCCATTCCAGTTTGGCATGCTGTGAGCTCCAGTCGACTAGAACAGGTGTGCCTGGCGCGCCTGGCTCTTCGTACGGATCGCGCGCCAATATTGGTTCGTTCGTCTCGAGAGCTTGTTCACTTTCGCCCTCCTTGTTTTTGGCGCGCACACGGAATTTGTACTTTTTGCCTTTCATCAAATTGTGCACTGTGAATGATTCGTCGTTTGGGCCACACTCGCCGGCGGGCACCCAACGATTGTTGTCAGTGTTGAGCTTCTCGATGACGTAACCCTCGATGGGGGCACCGCCAGAGTCGCGCGGTTTGCGCCACTTTATGGTCATCTGATCGGAGCGAATTTCTTCGACCACCAGTGGTCCCTCAGGGGGCGTGGGACACGCCAACACCACAACGTCTGCCTCGGCGACACATTGGCCGACGGAATTGCGCAACAGAAGCTTGTAGCGGCCCGAATCGGAGCGCACCGAGCTAGCGATTGTAATGATTGTCTTGCGTGACTTGATTTTGTCTTCGTTTGCGTCGTTGTCCGTCTCAATGGTGCACCTGCCATCGAGCATTGAGCCCGCGCGTGCACTCGAACTGGTAGTGAGCTCGGTGCCATTGATGTGCCACACGGCCGCCGGCGCAGGCTCGCCCTTGAATTCGATCTCGTACTTGATGGGGCGGCCCCGTTTCACCACCAGATTGGCCATAGGCGCGCCTACAATGTAAGGTTTCACGAAGCGTGCCTTCAAGAACACCGGCTTGGTGGCTTGTGACGGCTCGCCAGCGCCCGCTCGATTGACGGCGCGCACACGGAATTGCAAGTTGGCACCCTCTTTGAGGCGCTGAGCATCGACCACTTTGGCGCTCACTTTGTTACTGTCGGCTGTTTGCTTGTTCAGTTTGTTCTGTTCCTTGACGGCGGCCAAAACTTGATGGCTCGTTGTTTGGTCTTTGTTTGCTGTGTCATCTTGCAGTTGCTGTGATTGTTTGCGTAACTTGTCAAGCTGCTGCTCAGCAGTCTGTACGTCATCAGACGGCACGTGCGCCACTGTCACCCAATCGCTCGCATACTTGTCCTTGCATTCGATGAGATACTCAACGATGGGGGCGCCACCATCGTTGCTAGGCTTCAACCACTCGAGCTCGGCAAAATCTTTGTCCCAATTCACGACCGTCAGATTCTCAGGCCTCCCGGGCGCCACGTACGGATCTTTGGCAATGATCGGCTGGGCACCCAACAACGGCTCACTGGGGCCCTTCTTGTTGACCGCACGCACACGGAAACGATACTCTTTGCCTGGCGTCAGCTTTTCAATTCTCACATCGCGAATCGACGCGCCTGGGACGCCTAAATTGGTCCCGGTGGCCTTGTCGATGGCTGACACTTGAGCGCACTCTTGCCAACGGCCCGAGCTACCTGTCGCTGTGCCACTCGATGCTGTTGAGCCGATCGGCGTCGACTCTTGCCGCTCGACGATGTAGTGTGAAACGGGCGAGCCACCGTCGTCGGCGGGGGCACGCCACGCCAGTTTGCAACGATCCTTGAACACGTCGCTGATGGTCAACGGACCTTGGGGCGCATCCGGCACTCCGGTTACATTGAGCGTCAAGCGTGCACCCGTCGATGAGCCTTTGGCGTTCCCTATCACGAGCTCGTACGTGTCACAGTCGGCACGTTGCGGGTTGCGCCATCGCAATTGTATCTTGTCGTCTTTGACAATAACATCACAGATGCTGGTGTCGACCGGCTTGCCGTTGCGCAATACTTGTGCGTGCACTGGCGACGAGCGTGTGCCGCCCACCTTGTACGGGATCTCCACCAAACACACTTTGCCCACTTCGGCCTGAATGACCTGCTGGGCAGGACCGACTATGCTGGGCACCTGTTCGGCGGGCAGCACCTGCACTTGGCAGGAGCATTTAAGGCGCGCCCCGCACGATACCGACCATTGGCCTGCGTCGGACAGTTGGGCACGCTCAATGGTCATCTGCGAGCCTGTACCAATGTCGGCCGTGGACATGGCGCGCAACGTTACCCGCTCGTCGGCGGTCTGTGTGCCATTGGGGCCGCCATACACGCCCACGTCGCGTCCGTTGCGTGTCCAAACCATAGATTGGCCCGGCTTGCGGTCCATGAGCTCACACTCGAGCACCAGCGGCTCCTCCTCGACCACAGTGACGTCCTTGAGTCGAGTGCGCCACTTGTTCGCGGGCTCTACGAACAGCTCACAGGTGGTCTCGTCGGCATTGGTAGCGCACTTGTACTGAGCCTCGTCGCTACATTTGCATTTGCGCAACACGATGCGTCGCTTCTTGCCGTCGGCCTGAATTTCCAACGCTTTGTGTTTAGCTTTCTTGCTACCATCTGCTTGTTTGTCGCTTGGCGGCCCATCTTCGATGAGCTGCCATTCGCCAGTAGAGCCCATCTCGCGCTTGTACCATCGAACAGGCGCATCGTACTCGTCCACCTCACACTCAAGCACCACTTTGTCGTCCTCGATGGCACGTTGCGAGTACAATGGCTTCATAATTTGAAACTTTTTCTCCGATATTTGCACAGAACATTGAGTGATTTCGTCAAGTTTTTTCGCTTTTTGCGTGGTCACCGATTTGTCAACATTGTCTTCGTCCACTTCATTGTTGATGATACGACAAATATAGTCGCCTGTATCGTCGAGCTGACAATCTCGAACTCGCAAGATTTTCTTGCCGAACTTGTCGAGCTCGAACGAATATTTGCCAATGTCGACGCGTTGCAACACCACCACACCATCGTCACCTGTTTCTATGGGCGATATTCGAACTGGTTTGATCGCATTCGCGCCGCGACTGGCATTGGTGGGCAACGGGGTGCCCGGTATGGGGCTCTTAATGAACGACCACTCCACTTGGGCCTTGTACGAGTTGCACGTACACTCGAGCACAAGCTCACGGTGCAAATATTGGCCAGACGCTTTAGGCAACAATTTCGTGAATTTGTACACTGGCGCCGGCTCGTCGACCTCAAGCATGGCCGAGCATTTGGTGTCCAAGCATTGGCACGTGTATTTGCCGGCATCGTCCACGTGCGGTGCTTGTATCTCAAGCACGTGCACGTCGCCGTGCGACGACATGTGCACACGCTTTCCCAATCCAATCGACGACGTATAGGCGAGCTCTTTGTTATTCTTGAACCATTTCGCTTTGACGCCCGATTTCGAGAACACACACTCGAATTTCACCACACGATCTTTGCCTTGCTTGACGCGCTGATTCTGTAATGGTTTCAAGAATGCGTCGGCCCGTTTTGGCTCCTTGATCTGGGCGGCTCGTTCTTCTTCGACGCCCTTGAGCGAACCCCACGCCGGGTCGTCCTGGTCGCGCTTCCACTTGGCGTACTGTCGATGCTTGAGCATTGCACGAAAGTCCATGCCGCTCTCGTCCGACACAAACAACTGTATGTAAGCCTGATCTTGGCCATGCTCGTTGGTGGCCACAATCTTGTAACGGGCCTCGTCCATTGCTTTGGATTTGCGTATACAAAAGTGCACTGTGTTGGTGTCGCCGTCGGTCACAATGTGATAGCGACCACCTTCGTAGATTTCGGTGTCACCCTTGAAGAAGCGCAACGTTGGCACGGGCACACCTTCGATGCCGAACGTCAGGTACGACGTGTGACCCTCGGTGCCGGACACCGAGTCTTGGAAATCAACAATGGTCGGCTTTTGAGCGCTCACACCGGGCGGCAACGGTCGCAACGGTGTCGATTCTTTGTTCGCCAATGCGTCGTTCATTTCGGCCGCGGCAGCTGCAGCCGCGGCGGCCGACGTCGACGATGGCCTACGCATGTCGCCGGCCAGTATTGACGAGCGACGACGACGATCGATGGCCACCTCACCTGGACGCAACTTGTTGTCGTCAGGCACAATAATCGACGGACGACGATCGGTACCGGGCGCGCCAGGCGGCAACAACGGGCCTCCGTCAAGTGTGGGACTCAACAATGACGAGCGGCGCTCACGCAAGATCGCCTCGGGCGTCAAATTTCCCCCAACAGTGATTTGAGGTGACACTGACGATCGTTTACGTGGCTGCTGCTGCTGTTGTCCTCCTTGAGCGCTGTCGGGTGAGCCGGACTGATCGCGCAAACCTTCGTAGGAGCCGCGTTGCACTTGCTGCCGCTGTTGTTGTTGCTTCTCTTGCTGCTCCCTCTCTTGTTGAGCTAATTTTTGCCTCTGTTGCTGCTGCTGCTGCTGTTGGTCTTGCTGTTGTTGTTGTTGTCTTGTTGCTGATGTAGATGATTGTAGCTTCTTGTCACTGCTTCCGGTAGCCTCACTCGCTCGTTGCTCAATCGGTGCCTCGATTGAAAAGGACGGAACACTTGGTGGCTGCGACTGCGACTGTTGCTCTTTCGATTGCTCTTTATCCGTCGTCGTCGTCGTCGCCGCCAATTGTTCCGTGCCTCCGCTGCTGCTTGATTGTTGAGCCTGACTTGATCGTTTAGTGCTGACACGCTTCTTAAGCGGCTTACCAGTGCGCGAGCTAATGCGCACCGGCGCACCATCTTCATCAACGGCAGCAGCCCCAACCTCTGTGCCGGCAGCGCCATCTGTCGACGTCACTGACAAGCGCGGTTTAGTTCGTGTTGATGCAGTTGATTGCGTTGACAGTGTGCTATCGCGTCGTGTCGATGCTTGGCTTGTGGTCTCGGAATCATTGTCATCACGTGCTCCTTCTGTTGTCGTGCTTGAGGGATCATCACCAACAGCTAACGATGACTTTTTACGCTTGACGCTAATGATTTTCTTCTTTTTAGCGGCCGGCTTCTTCTCTTCGCCTTCTCCTTCGCCGTTGCCATTATCATTGTCATTATTGGCGCCTTTCATTGTTGTGTCCTTTGTGTCATGGCCTTCGCCGCGCTTATAGTCGTCGTCGTCGTCGTCCCCATCGACTTTGAGATGTTTTTTCTTGCTAATTCTTCTCTGTTGCTCCTCAGCTTCTTCGCCTTCGTTGCCCCCACTTGAATCTTGACTCAAGCGACGCAACACCAACGGTTCCGACACACTCTCGGCTTGAGTGCTGGCGTCACGTGCACGCACACGATACGTGCCCTCATACGAGCCCGCACCTGTCGACGTGTCAATGGCCAAACGAACGGCGTATTGTGTTTTGTTGTCTGCACCTGTCGATAAACTTGTCGACGTCGAACCCGGCACACGCTCCACGCTCATCGAGTGACGCGAATCGGTGGCGCTCAGTGCGACGTTCGATTTTTCCCACGTGATTTGAGGTGCCCGGGCCGAAGTGGCCACCACACACTCCACGAGAATCTGACGTTGCGTTTTGCGCACTACGCGCGGTCGCACCACAAACGTTGGCTGCATCAGCTCGCCCACATTGAGCGACACTGCGGCGCTGGCCGACGTGCCACTGGCGCCCGTCACTCGACACCTGTACGTGCCGGCGTCCTCGGCGCCCAACACGCGCTCCATTTCGAACAGTAGCTCGTGTTCGCTCGTAGCCCCACTGCTGTCAGTTCTCGTCCCTAATTGATTGCCTCCGCCTCCGCCGCTGACTAGTGGCGCGGCCGACGCACGACACCGCACCGGTGCATCGTAATTGCTGCGTGCACTCATTGTGCGAGTGCGTGACGTCTCATACTCGACCAGAACTTTCGACGACACACCTGTTGTTGTTCGCGACCACTCGACCCGTACAGCGTTCTTCACACGACAGCGTATTTTCAGTCCCCCGGTGGCGGTTGTCTCGATTTCCGGTTTGCTCAAGAACACTGGCTCTTGCGCGGGCGCCGACGACGTTACGCTAGTGCGCTTCTTTTTAGATACAGGTGTCTCTAGCGATTCGTCACTTGCTGTTTTTGTCTCTTGATCATCGTCCACATCCATGTTGTCTTGGCTGGACTCCGTTGAGAGTGTAAAATTGCACTGTAACTTGTCACCTGACGGATTGCTCACATGACACACGTACTGTTGCTGTTTGGCGTCCACCTGTTGCATGACCAACAAGTTGAGCTTGTACTCGTGCCCACTCGATGGTGTCGTCGTCGTCGTCAATGTTCGTGCGGAGGAAGTGTTCACCTTCGTTACGGTGGCTCGAAAATGGCGCGTGTCATCACTAATCATTGCACCTGTTGTTGCTGACGTCCACACGGCCGTGACAGGTGCCGTGCGCGACCACACGTGTGCCTCTAAGTCAGCCACACCTACCGATGTTGGAATGCCAATACGTGGTCTCGCCAATAGACGAAGACCTTTCTCTTCTTGTTTATTTAGACTTGTTGTTTCACTTTGACCTTTTTGTTGTTGTTTCCTCTTTAATTGTGTGTTTTCCTTGTTAGTGTCGTCCCCTTCCTCTTCTTCTTCCTGCGTTTGCTCGTCTCCTTGAAAATTGAGCGATATATTTGCGTTGGACTCGCCGAGCGAATTGACAGCGTTGCACCTGTAACTGCCGGCGTCCTCGAGCGACGCACTCGATAGCTCCAGTGACAGCACATAAATGTATCGTTCGCTGGCGTCACAGCCCACTGTGGGCTCCTGGCGTCGGGCGGCCGCCTCGCGTTCGGTCAGGGGACCCTGGCGCGTGATCCGATGGCGTACGTCGTCATGAACGGGCCGAGTGCCGTGAAACCACGCAATCGTGGGCTCCGGTCGCGCCTCCAGCCAACACTCTAGCACCAGACGACCGCCGCTCGATTGTCGAATGGTCGGCTTGCGAGCGAATTTGGGCGCCCGACCACTGGAGGCGCGCGTCTTGCCGCCTGTGGCCGACGATGCCGCGTCGACGTTCAGCGCAATGCTCGCGTGCGCCTGTCCGTTCGTGTTGCGCGCCACGCACCTGTACTCGCCGCCCATCGTCCCCGTGACATTGTACAACTCGAGCGCGGCCTCCCATTTGTCTGTGAGCTGTGATGCCACTGTTGGATCGGCGGTCGCAGGAGCCGCCACCGACGATTGTAACAATTTCAATGGCACCACCTTGTACGCGGTGCCACTCACCACGGGCTCGCCCGAATGCAACCACTCGATCGTGGGCTCCGGACGCGCCAACAAACGGCACACAAAGCGCACTACCTGATCGTTGGGCTGCTCTATCACAGGCTTCTCGATAAATATGGGTCGCTGTTGATTGGTGGCGCTCGCTGAATCGCCGTTCGCCGATTGCTTACGCGACGATTGATCAAAATTCAACGATATCGATGCTGATGATTCGCCCAATTCGTTGCACGCTAACACCTTGTATTTGCCCGCATCGGACATGTTAACTTTTGTCACTTGTAATTGAGCTACAAATGTGTTGGCGCCCAACGTATTGTCAGGTGTCACGCTCAACTATTATCATTATCATTATGTCGAATGCCGAATGCCGAATGCCGAATTTCGAATGCCGTGTAGTGGTCGAGTGCAAAGGCGTGATCCGAGTACAAAGTACAAGTGAGTATAGGTGAAGCAACAAGTGTGTAGAAACAGTGCACGTACGTAGCAACGCAAGTCGATAATAGAGCAGACACACAGTCCAAGAGAATTCGTTGTCGTCGTCGTCGAAGAGATTTGATTTCGACGAATGAAATGAAGTGCAAAAAAAGATAGAATCACAGATCAGAAATCAGGAGTCGCAAAATTGACAGATACCGAATTGTCACGAACGCACTCTAGCACGAAACAACATTATTACCCCAGCGTGATATTCTCCACATCCCCAAGAAACAAACCCCACAATAATCGATTGATCACAAGGTCGACAAGATCAATAAACCAAGAGAGAGAGAGAGAGAGAGAGAGATATCAATAATAATTACCTTGTGGCGCGCAGCGGCCGCAAGCTGTTGGCCATTGTGATACCATTTGACATCGGGCTCGGGGTGTGCACACACACGACACTCGAATACGAGCCGTTGCCCGTTGTCGTGTTGCGATATCGACGGCTTCTTTTGGAACGTTGGCGCCAATCCCTCGATTTCGCTGCTCGACATTTTAGTTGTTGTGGTGGGCGGCAAACGAGTGGCATTCGGTGCAGTTGTAGTGGGATTGATGGGGGCGTGGCGTGGTGATAATAGATTAGATGCTGAGCTCATTAATTTATTGCTGTCTTTGTCTCTGTCTCTGTCGCGATTATCCGCCGACGCACCGGTACGGCCGCCGTCGCCTGAAGCGCCGCGTGACGCCAACCACGACATCTACAACTATGGCACTTGTTTGTTTGTCGCTCTTGTCTCTTTGTTTGTGTGTGAGTCTAATTCCCCTCCTTCTAATTTTCCTTGCCTTTCAGTGAAGATGATGAAATCTAAATGAGCTTTCTTCTCCTTCTCGATATATAGTTTTCAATGTAGTTGATATCTTTTGAGAGCTCAAAAAGGTGCTGAGCTATGTTGAGCTCTTATCTCAGCACTGTCAACAAGCAAATTATATTGTATGTGTGTACGATAATATCTAATTTAACACCACACACACACACACACACACACACACACACACACACACACACACACACAC
>JAIFTH010000413.1:0-29416 GCA_019968535.1 Fragariocoptes setiger
ACACACACACACACACACACACACACACACACACACACACACACACACACACGAAAGTTCACAGCTCCACTTTAACCACCGACCTTGACCATCGAAACAAAACTCCAATGAGATTCGGCCGATGAGATTCAAGACATTCGCTTATTCCATTCCTTTTTGGTTGTATCAAGTTTAGGCACAATAGGCACTATTGTGCCTAAACTTGATCTCGTGTGACACTCTCATTACGTTTTATTATCATTGGATGCATCAGTGTAACAACAACAGAAACAACAAAAATGCACAAGATCCAGAATATCGAGACAGCAGAGATTTTCATTCGTTGTTGTTATCGTGCTGTCGCTGTTGTTGACGTAGTTGTACCTGTTTGTTAGGATTGTCAATTCGAAAACCTTGAAGTCATTAATTGTGCCACAATACAAACATACGAAGACAAATGTCTGTTTGTCTGTATGTGTGTGAGCGAATGTCTGTCTGACTAACTGACTGACTAACTAGCTGATATTATCAGGATTGAATCTGATCTCACGTCGTCGGGCGTCGTCGCCGTCAAGTGGTTCAACGGACAAGAGAAGAATTGAATTGATTTTATTACATTCTCCATCAACTGTTGGACGGTTGCTTGCTTGATCCCAGTCCAACCGATGTGTGCAATGTGATACAAGTGATTCTTTCTTTTGTTGTTTCGTGTTGAACAGCGTCAACAGTGTTCGAATCAAACAATTCGTGTCCCTTTAGAGACTGAAGTGGACAAATTCTCAAATGAATTTCTTCTTATCTTATCTTCTCTACTCCTCGAACTCGATCTCTAAATTAGAAACTCTGTCTATGTGAGCAGCCATTTGTGGAGTTTCAAAATGATGATAATTAGACCAGCAGCGGCAGCAAGAGAATCGAGTGCTCTTATTTTCGGGTCAAATTTACCTCGTCGTCGTCCAACAACAACAGCCTGTTTGATGTCTCGTTATCGTTTATTGGCAATTGGCTTTTGTGGTTTCTCTTGTCGCGTCTGTTGTCATCTTGAACATGAATGCTGAATAAGACTTCGCCGATGTCCAAGTGTTAGCCCAATTTGATTCGATTTGATTTGTCTTGATATGGCTTTTGATTGGTAAAAGCTTTGATGATTGTGTGCGTCCATTGTGTGAACTTATCGCTCAATAGGTCAATGTATTGGTTATGTCGACAGAACGAGTGGGCTAAAATTAGATCCAGAAAACACAGCAATACCACAACAATATATACAAGTGTACGCCATTAATTGATATTCAATAAAGGCCGCTCTTCTTTTGTCTACAAATTTTATGATATTTTTTATCTATCCGCTCTCATTCGTTCGCTTCGTCAGGCCAATCGTTATTAGTGTGTATTTTTTTCAACAAACAATACAAGCTTGGCGCCAACGCTACGTTATAGCGTAAACTGCGTACGCAATGGCGCTGCGAACAACACAATGCAACAGTACACTGACTCGCCAGTAGGTGGCGCTAGCAGAGCTAAATCTTCCATTCTATCGGAAGAGATACATGTATCTTGCAAAAATAACAACTTGCACGACAACTCGAAACGTAATGATTTGGCTTTCTTATTTCTCTCGCTGGAACTCGATAGAAGGAAGAAAGCAAAAACCATGGTGCTGTCTATAACGTGACGGGCCTAACAATACCTGGCATGCAGGTATTGTAGCCGGTTGTTAGAGACTTTGAGAAACATTTGAGTGCTCCTATAAATGATTGTTGATTGTTTCTGGAGATTACCAAATAATTTATTCTCCAGTTGGCTCGGTAATGTTCAGCTAATATGTCGTAGTTGTTGTTGTCTTTGTATTTGCGACAAGAATTACAAAAAAAATATCTTTTTTAATACATATAAATATAAAGCAAGTGTCCTGGCAGGCAAAAACAGACAGACACAAGCAACAGACTGCAGCAGCACGACAAGTTTTAGAACCGGAATGTTTGCTCGCTTCGTTCACTAAACTTGCGCATGATTGCGTAATAAATGGCAAGTTAAATGACACTTCTCTGTTTGATAGATTGCCTCACATTCATTCGCGAGCTGTACTGTGAAGGCAACAACGGTATTCGTCGCCACAACAAGTGTACTGGTTTGATACAAAAAGCGAGTTTGTCACAGCAAACGAGCGCTTTGAGTGCTCGAGATCACTCACATTCATATGAACAACAGATTGGCGATCGAAACGAGATGTTCTATGAGGCTCACCCCATAATCTCTTTAAATCCGAACTAATGTATATATTTATATATTGTTACGCAATAACGAGTATGTACGAGAATTATTATAGCACAGAACAACAAAGCATTACTCTAGTTCGGGTCATCTCTATTCCAATTTTAGAGAAGAGAGCGTCATTATGAATTCACTGATGCCATGAATTGATGACAAAATATAATTTTTCGTCCCGCCAAAATTAAAAGATTCTCATTCTTACGTCTATATGGTTGCATCATTGCTTCTTCTGCCGTTCCTGCTGCTGCTCTATTCCATTCTACTCAATTCTATTCAATTCAATTTAGCTCTTCAAATTTCACTCAATCTCTATTTGCAAGCTCAACCTCGACGACGATCACTCAATACTGGGCACAGACACATCTTAACCTTGACAAGAACGAAAGCAAGATAATGATGGAAAGAACGATTGAACGAAATGTTGCCAACAGAATTGCACTATTGACGAATAGTGAAACACTTGACCAAAATATAAAATATAAAAAGGCGTCCAGTCAACGAACGAGCAAACTAAAAAATTTTAGAAGAAAAACAGATACAGACGATCAATTCCAGCTCAATAATTTTTTCTCTTTCTTCCTTTATCTTGTCGAGTAAATATCTTCTCGTTGATGTTGATGATGCCACCGCTGATGTGTTTTTTTCTTTTAGCAATCGATGCAACGTCATGCTCGATGCAATCAACAGATAAAGTTAGTATAGTTGCTTATTTTGGTACGTGTGTTTGGTTAAGTGTATAGATATGCGAGACAAGTGCATGTGTGTCGCAATCGCGCCATAACAATACATCAAGAGCAAGAATTGCTATAGCCAACAATATCTACCTGTGTACTACCATATGCATTGCATTCGTTATTACGTCAGAATCAGCATTAGCATTATCAACAGCATCACTACGCAGTCAAGAACGATAGTCCATTCTCGAAACATTCAAACATTTCCAATCTTGGTGACAATTATGTGACGCCTATTGCTACGGCGGCGGCAGCAACTGCAGCTGATAGTCGTCTTCAAATGAGGGGGAGTATATTGCCGGACACAATTTCGTTCGATAATCTCTTTTTCGTCTTAGTCCATTCTGATTCCTTGGGAAGCTATGCTGCTACCTCTTGTTTAAATGTTATCTGGAACGTTTCAAACATGAAAATAGTATACACACAACAGGTAGTATTAGCAGTAGTAGTGGTGGTAGTAATGGCAGTAGTCAGGTGAATCAATATCAATTTTAAATTTTAGCTGTTGCTTTCAGCTGCCAACTTGCACTGATGATGGTCATCACCAACCATTCGTTCAATCAATGGCGCAATCAGAGAGAGGAAGCCAACCACACAAGAATGGTAACAACAAATTCGAGCTCTAATGTTGCAGCATCGATTTCTCGGTCGGGTGTAATTTGAATTTAAAATATAAAGAGAAGCGTGTTCGTTCTTTCTTTTTTTCCTTGCAACTCGCCACCAATTCAAGCAAAAAGGTTCTTGATTTATTAGCACATTGCCGAATGTCGCGGTTGGAATTCAATGCTCGAATTCCGCCATGCTTCTCTGATCATGTCAGCTGAAACAACAACGACGACAATGACGGCGACGCAACACTAGCTATAAGATTGAAGAAAGTAAAGTTTAAGGTTAATTCTTGCTCGGATCAAATGAGATCAGTTCGAAGAGACAACGATGATAACAAGTCACTTGAGCTAACAATTTAGACAACAATAGCAATGAAGAATGATAATAAGAATAATAGAGAAAAAGGAAAAATTTGTCCACATTTTGCTCTAGTGAAATATAATAGCTGCCTCGCAAGAGACTGCGGGAGGTCCAATATAAGATTGTGGGACGCCATGAATTCGACTTGACCTCGAGCACGCCAATCCACTCAACAATAAATACGAGAAATTGACCTGGATAATTTATTGCCATTCGCACGCCTACGTTTATTGTAATTGTGGTTGCTGCTTTGGCTGTGGTTATCGTACACTTTTCTGATTGTTCCACTATTATTGTTTGTAGTCTGACAAATGTGTCCTATTATGTTTCATCACATTGTGTGCAATGAATAGACAATATGCAATACTTGAAGATTGCCGACCAATTTATTTGAGCGATAGCTATTGTGATAGCGCCCAAATAAAGGACATATGATACTTATGGTAAAAACAGCAAGAGTCAAACAAAACATTTCTCTCTGTGCGGTCGTGTATTAATCATATTATTTATTGTTCCCATTAATCGGCTAATTAGCCAGCACGAGTTTTGTCCAGTAGAGTAGTAATAGTAGTAGTAGCAGCAGCAGCGTCATCATCAGCATCATCGTAATTGGAATAATTTGTTGCGAATAGAGCAACACTTGATTCGATTTTTCGTTGCATCATTGCTTGCCACTCTTGCCATTGCTCTTTCTCTTATTCTTTCATTTTGTGGCCAAGCTCAGCAACTCTAACGATACACTGCCACTTACACACATTGACGGACCACTTATGGGTTGTTCTTAGCTTTACGCAAGAAACCATGCAAATTGTGTGGCCAACAGCAGCTAGAGTAGTATAATTTATGCACCCAACGCATTGGTCATCGTTGCGTTGCACACAGGCAAATAACAACAAGAAAAATAAAGATCAAGCATCGATTGTCACAGAGATTGGCCCAATCGTATTTGGTCTGTTAGTGATAATCCGATTATTCGAAGCATACCGACAACAAGCGGCCTCTGTCTAAGTGTCCAGCCAACTCAGTCTGACACATCAATTATGTAATCAGTGTTGGCCTCGTCCGTCGTGAGAGGTCGCCAACTAAGAGTCGCAACTTTCGTTCGTCTTGAGAATCACACTGAGCAAGTTCGGTTCTGCTGTTCTATGGATCTCAGCTCTATTCGGTCGTCGTAATGATGCTAAGACTTTCACTAATGGAGCGCACCGCGTGCCAGGTGGTGCCATGGATATTATGCATATACTCAATCACTCACTTTCCCTAGTTGTTGTCACACGCTCGTAAACACTTGAATACACAGACTCACATGCATACAAGAGATGCTAGAGAAGAACCATTCGCGAAAGCATGCAGCATCTTAGAAAGAGAGAGAGAGAGAGAACTGTTCTTCTCTGTTCTCTTTGGGTGCCACGTGCCGATGTTCGTTGGTGAGTAGTGGTTGTTGCTGTTCCATTACACCAGTCCTAGCACAGAGATAAATGTCATATAACGTTAATGAATTTGTTAGCAAACTCTCCTCTTCAAATGCCAATCGTTTAGATTTTATTTTGGCTAAGTAACGACCAGTGCAACTGATCCTTGTGTTGATACTCGCAACCGGACAAACGATCAACTAACTACTTGTCTACTCTTATCTAGTCGTACCATTGTTTGACTAAGAATGAACAATTGTCTATATCGAAACGTAAGCTCATATTGTGTATAAGAATGTGTGCGCTGCAAATTTAATGCGAAGAATAAGTTTTACATAATATTTATGATAATGCGTATGTTTACATGAATTCGTTGTGTGTGTACGCATGTTGTTCGCTGTAATGACAGACACAAATAACAACGAAACGAAACAACAAAACGAATACATTTACATTATAGAGATGGGAATGGGTGCAGTGCTATCGGCATAAGATGTGTGTGTGATGCAAGATTTTTGTGACAGCCGTCTCTGTCTCTTGCTTGTTTGGTGTAAACATGTGCAACTTCATGAACACTATTTTTGTATTTATATGTTGATATTGCCACTCGTCCATTCAAATACATTAGTCTAGATTACACAATAGAATAAAGTTATCCGTATATGCGTATGCCGGTAGGAAATCGTAAAATTATTTTAAATGAAAATTCGGCCTATGATTAATTCTGTTCGCCCCTAAGTAGAATTATGTGCAGACATTATGCTATGATTGTCATGCTCGTTTCTGAATCGAATCGGATGAATCAACGCGATTCGTCATCGGAGAGGTCAGATGCTTCGGTAGGTCTAATTTGTGACTCATGCCTTTGTCTTTGTTTACCACGATGATGAGCAGCATCGTTGTCATCCATGTCATCATCATCTTTGTCGTCGTCATCATCGTCGTCAGCATCATTATCACTGACACTCGATGAGCGTAACGTTTGCCGACACAACGAATGCTCCATCATTGGTGCCATCACATCATGAGGTGCATGTTGTTGAGATCGAGATGCGCTATGAACACCGACAACAGGTTCGTCGAGTTCATTGTCGGAATCGTCAGTGTCGGCTGTATCATTGTTGATATTGTTTGTATTGTTGTTAGTGTCGCACGCTTTCGATGCTGCCAGCATCAATTCGTGACTCAATTCAGACATGGTTGCTTTATTCGCCGCCTTTGATTGTTGTAATTTGGCCAATCGGTGATGCTCTTGGGCAGTTGGTGACGAACTTGAAGAGTTGCCGTCATCGCTCAACAAGTGGTCGTCATCATCGTCTCCATCATCATCATCATCATCATCGTCGTCGTCGTCGCCGTCGTCGTCGTCGTCGTCATCATGCACATTTCTCCTATACATGTGATCACGCTCTTCGGATTCCTGAAGCGACAATGACGGGCCACCCATACCGTCGGGTCCTGGATAAAGGCCACAATCGCCCTCAATAGACGAGTTACCATCGGCTCCATCAATGCCAAGCTCACATCTATAATTTTTGTACAGAGTTAATTTTAGAGCGCAGAATCATACAAATTGTCAACGTTAATAGACAACGAAATGAAAACAACTATTTGCAATCCGCCATTGAATTTTACTGCGTGTACTAACCTTTTTTTGCGCATCAACACCTTGTACTCGGATATACGCATCTTTTTGCCATCCACTATGCACGTTCGTTTGGGGCGTGGTCTGTATCGATAATCCGGATGTTGCTCCATATGCACTTTGCTTAAGCGCGACTGTTCCTCGTAAAACGGTTGTTTCTGTGTATTGCTCATTGCTTTCCATTTTTGACCTACAACCAATTCGATGATGTTATGATGTCACCATAGCGATCATCGCGATAATTCGTCGTTGACCATTTCGAGCGCGGGAGTTGTTGTCGGTTCGTGCGTGTGTGGGACATGTTCAAATTACAGATTAGTTTCATGTTACAAATAGAAATAATGTGATATATGTGAAAACTATGTGTGAATTATGAAAATGAAAATACTCTTCTAGAACACAACCACGAACTACACGATGACAAGCAAGCTAATAATCAGCTGCTTTTGTTACTCTGCGTTGTTTGCGCAAATCAATGCGCGCTCTTTCGCATTATAGTTTCGTAGATCAACGTGCACTTGAGTGCAATACTCTTTTTAGTTCTCTCGCACACACGCACGCACAAATGTTTTGTAACATTTAAGCTACTAAACGTTATGATGTGCTCATTTTTGTGATTCGATTATCGTTACAGTAAAAAACATAATCATACAAAATAAATAATTTCCAAGATAAATCTATTTAATTCACGTCACCATTGATTCACAATCATCTCAAACGTTCATCAATGACGGGTTCAGTTTTCGACATTCAAATGTCGAAGTGTCGAATATTGCAACACATTTGAATATATAAATATTAAAATGAGAAAAAAATAGAACACACTGAGAAAATGCGATTGGAAATGTCACACTTACCTAAAATCTTTGATATGTGTGAGTTGTGCATGTCAGGAAATTGTTTGAGAATCTTGCGTCGTTCGTCTTTGGCCCATACCATGAACGCATTCATTGGGCGCTTAATATGGGAACGTCCTTCACTATTACGCTTAGATTGGCGGATAATCTTCGCACCCAGCAGCTTATTTTGGCTAGTGACAGTCACTACCTCATCACTAGCAATATCAATGGCTGCCAATGATGGATCGTGCATGGCTTGTTCGAGGGGATGACACACATTGATCTTAGCAAGTGGTTTGTTGCCAGCCTTGTTGGCCGGAGCTCGTGAAGACGATTTGACTTGACGCACTTTACTCGTCATATTATTAATATTGATTGGGTGATTGTTGGGCACGGTCATTTGTTCGGTGGAACTACTATCGATGGTATTCGAATTCGTAAAGTTCGATGGTTGTTGTTCGAATGGTCCATAACTGTCTAGCTGGTTTAATTGGCATGGATGCGTCAGATTGATGTGCCTATGATGTATGTTGAAATTGAGATTCATTGGACCAGAGCCGAGTGGATTTTCAGCGCAATTAATGGAGCTGACAGGTGATGAGCGGTCGCTGTAAAGAGATCGTTGTTGATATTGAGCTAATTGCTGTGCCTTAGATTGTTGGCTCAGCTGATTGTTTTGTTGCTGCATGGCTTCCGATAGATGGCGCGCAGCCATGAGTGCATCTAAAGCGGAAGTTCCTGAAGTGCCTTTGGGCGCCATAGCTGCGGCAGCCGCCAACAATGTGACGTCGTCGATTATGTTACTATTGTTCTGTTGTGTGTTCGCTGATGTGTTTGATGACTGTGCTTGAGATTGAGCCGCTACCGCGGCGGCCATTGTGGCCATAAGCAATTGTTGTTGTTGTTGTTGAGCGTTGTCGCCGGTGAATTGTTTTGACACCAGCGCTTCGTTGAGAGCATTAGCGAAGCACCTGAGAGCATCTTCATTGCTCTTATCGTGTAATTGTGCTTGCATTTGTGCCTCAATTTGGGCCTGTGCTTGTGCCTCAATTTGGGCCTGTGCTTGTGCATTCATAAGCATATTCAGCAAGTTTTGTTGCTGCTGCTGCTCACCTGGCGACATTTGTTGTTGCTGTTGATTACGGAATAGGGCAGCGTACAAAGCGGCTGCAGCAGCGCCTTCTATACTGTTTGATTGGCCATCAAACATGGGCGCCGATTGTTGTTGCTGACAACTGCTGTTGGTGGCTGACATTGTGCCGTTGGTGAGATTTGTTGCTTCACCGGTGGATGTTTTAACGCCACCTGATGAAGGTGTCAATGAGCGTTGTGAATCGACGCTCATCGATGAGCGTGCGCCTGGCGATACGGCCGCGTGTCCGTCCGAACCCGAAGAACTGGTTGATTGCTGCTGCTGCTGGACGTTGCCAGCGCTGTTCATAAGCAACGTTAGCGCGGCCAACGACAACGAGGAGCTTTTGTTTGGTTGCTGATGTGGATTTGAATTGTTGATATTGAGATTCTGATGAGTTTGATTATGATGATAATTATTATTGATACTATTGTGATGATGTGCGTCATGATTGGCCACTGCAGTGCTTGGAACAAGTGCCGACTTTGAGCAAGCTGACGGTGGGCGTGTTCGTTCGCGACGACACAACTGTTGGTGGTGCTGCTGCTGCTGCAGTGACTGTGATGGCGATGCTTTGCGCGAAAAATCAAGCGGTGCATCGTTGCCGGCGTTAATTGGTGCTACCACTGTTGCCGATACACGTTGTCGCTTTTTGTTATCGTCCATCGTCGTGTCATGTGGATGCTCAGGTGTCTGTTTGTTTAGATTTTGAGTGTTGTTCAGAGCATTATGATGATGATGATGATGATGACGACGACGATAATAATAATAGAAGGAACATTAATGCAAACAACACAAGAGGAAAGAACGTTTAGGGTTAATAATTTTGATCCTATAATAATGTTTGTACATGATAATGATTGTCTAAATAAGAACACATTGTGTGCGGTTGTCTCTGGCAGAGCTCCTAGTACGGAGCTCACAATTCAGTGCAAATAATGGCTGCATGGCGTCCAGCTTGCAACCGAGTGGAGCACGCTATTGTGAACACCAGCATTCAAACATTCGCCGCATGTTGTTATGCATGTTGCATGTTTAACATGAATCAATCGATCGAAAATAATCGATTGAGCCGAGAAACAAACACTTAAGTTTATCTTAAGCTTTAAAAGTTTACCAGTTCAAACTTTAAAAAAACGCTAAACAAAGCTTTAACACACAAATGAAGAACAGACGAGCAACAACAACGAAAAAGTATGCACAAACAAGTGTGAGATAAATAATTAGCTGCTGGCTGCTAGCTTCTAGAAGCTAGCAGCGTGGAGTAGATTCTAAACCACTTGAGCACCCATCGATTCGAATTCTGTTCTCTCCAGGTTTATCGATCGAGCCAGTGTGGCGAGAGTTTGATAAGAAAGACATCTAGAGCTTTTGAACACACTCGCGCACAAACAATATTGCCTTTAATCAATTCGATTCTATTCCGACAATCAATAGCACCAGCTACACGATAGCTGGCTATTGATTGTTGCTTCTGTGATTAAGAGCCCAATGGTGAGAGAGCTCCTTGAACAATCGATATATTTTTTTTACATTTTTACATATTCGTGTCGTCCGTCGCCGATAATAATAATTCGCTGTTCGTGTCATGTCGTGTCGTGTCGTGCCAATCGACGTCGACACTGTGAGAATCGGCGCTCGCCCGATCACTGATCGTGTCCATCGAATTGCCCTCTTTTATTCTATCGATCTCAATAACTAAAGCTAGCGAGCTATCGAGCGATAGCTAATAGCCATCGATCTCTTAATTAATTGACTTTGCCCGTTGTCTTGTCTCTCAAATCTGGCTCTCGCTTTGTTTTTCTCTGTCTTTTTGTTGTTGTTGTTTATTCCCAGTCTGCCGTTATCTATATCGTTCGAATAATTGAGTGAGTGAGCGGCTTGCCAAAATAAGTCAAAGATGAAGAAAAAGAGAAAAGTAAAGACAGGAGCAACTTAGCGAACGAACAAGTGCTACTGTTTAGCACACGTCATGACTGTTTCTAAGAGCCAGAGTGGGCGCACTTGTTCTTTGTGTGTGGCAGGCAGGCAGGCCAAGTGAAGCAAGCTCTGCAACCAAATGAATGAGCTATCAATTGATTGTGTGCATCAGACAATCGGCGTGACTCAAAGGCTTCAAACAGCGGACTAACTAGCTAAAAAATGAACCAATGGCAGGCCTAAAAACGCTATCAGCGTTCAATGAGCTAGCCAGCCACTTGTTTTACTTGGCTTCTTCTTCTTCTGCTTCCTCTTATCTTTAACGTCGCTTCAATCAAGCTTGTAGCGTGTGCTATTATTATGTTTGGTCATTGAGCAATCGTTCCGCCGAAGTGACGCCCATTATGCTCGTTACGTAATTGATTGATCGACAAAAGAAGACGAAGACAACAAGGATGACGACGCCGATAGTTGGCTCACTCGTTCGCGTGCTACCAGCTCACTTTAGTTCAGTTCAGTTGAATTGAACCGAAAGCTAAACTCAACTACTTTGCACTGACTTCATTGAATTGAATAGAATCATATTGGATTGGTTGGAATCAAATTTGAATCTGAGTTGAGTCAATGTGCTCATTGCTATTAATGCGTAACCCGGTGCATGCGTTGCACCTTAAATGCAGTAGCTTCTTCAATTTTCAAGTCAATCGTCGATTTAACTTAATGCACAATTTTCAAGATTTTTCAAGCCTATTTTTATATTGTGACTACACTAAAACTATGCCAAGATTTAGTGTTAAGATAAAGATTTCTCTTCTCTCTTTTTTCGACCGCCAAGATAGCATACACGGCTACACAGAATGCCAGGAATGTGCGTGCGTGCTGTCTTTCTCGGTGGTCACCTTTCGGCTTTCATCATTCGGCTCGTTGCTCGTTCATTAGCTACAGTGTTCACAGACATTTTACACACTGTTTAACGTTCAACGTACAATGTTCAGCATTGGAGCTCTCATCAGATGCTTTAAGGTGGCGTTTGTTGCCAATCAAATGTTAGAGTTAACTAGTTGGCCATTCGCTGGCATGTCTGTCGAAATAATAACATTTGTTGTGATGTGTACGATTAGATCATCGATTTCATCGTACGATCAATGAAACAACAACGGCTTGCATTTTGCTGCATCACTGTTGTTGTTAAAACTTTACAACAAATGCAAGAGGATAATTTTCGGTAAGAGAGCATCTACACTTAGAAATTACTATCATAACCACAAGAGAGAATGAAAAAATTGATCGATTTTTGTTGTCTCTTTGTAGCAGAGTGTAAATTTACCGAATTGTATGCTACGCCACCTTACGTGCCAACGAGCAACGAATTACGGGCATTGGTGAACAACAAATATTCTCAGCAATGCTTGTTTCATTTTATTCTAAAGAATGTAAATGATTATCTGAGACAACAGCAAGTGCACTTCACGAAGACGAACAAGCGCGGCATTCACTCACCCAAAGAGCTCAAGAGCTCAGACAAGTCTAAGAGCTTGTTAATGGTCGATTGATTGATTTTTTTCTTCTCTTCTTCACAACTACTACTGTAGCCGTAACAGAGAGCTCTTATCTATAAGACACGCTGACCACACGCATGCATGCTACTGCATACTAAGTGCTTGCTAAATAATCATGCATGATTCCTAACTCTAACAAACTGTTGGTGCTAGTTCGTGTGTGTGTGATTCAACTAACAGAATGCATAAAAATAAAAAAAACAAAGCAGGAAGTCGTTTTTTCCTCTCGTTCTCATCGACACGGAATCGATCTAATCACGGACGATGTCGGCCACAATGATGATAACAGTCAATAGTTTAGATTTAACGACTGCTACGGCTAATTATTTTTCAAAAGAGTTCAGATAGAACTTGTTGGCGAGCTATCGGACAAAGAATCGCCAAAGCAATTGCCACCGAACTGCGCCAATCAATTGAATGACGTGTGACGTCGCAGAATTGACAAACACAAACACAACCACGCACAGACACATAGCGCAGCAGCAGTATTTGGATATCGATTGTGTGAGTGTGTGTATGCCTATAAAATCTAACAACAACAACAACTAGTGTCAACTAAAATCATCAAGGCTATTGTATTAATAGATCATGTAGTAGTAGAGCTGAAGAGTTGCCCCAGTTGGCTATCATAGAAGATAAGTGATGGCAAAAAAGAAAAGAAAAGATACAAGAATGGTTGAATCTTGAACTGAAGCAGCTTAATCGATTGTTCAATTGTTCGATAGTTCATCTCATTATTAGCTTGGATTCAAGCCTTGGAGTCAAGAGCAATGACAGTGCGAGCGATGCATGAGCCTATAAATACTGCTGCTCACATACTTTCATTCAATGAACCTCATCGGGCTACCTATTGAATTAGAGCCTGGGCTTTGTTCAATATCGAGCATGCTATGTAGTGCAATGCATAGCAGTACAGCACCCAAAACAAAAGGCAACAAGCATGTTAGTACTGTTGCTGTTCAAAGCCCAGCGTCAGCGCTTGAGCTTCAGCAAACAACATCCATTGTGTTGTTGACGTTGCTGTCGAGAGCTTTGTTTGCAAGTATAGGTTGAGAACAAACAAAGAGCACGCGTGTTCGTTCATTCGTTCTCTCTTACTATGTGTGCCAATTCAATCCAATTTGTTTTGGTTCTAGTGTTGGCTCTAGCTTTTGGCTCTGCTTCGTCGACTTTGATTTGTCTAGTTTGCTTATTGTTGCCAGCTTATTGTGTCTAGTTCGATAAACAAACATGCTGACACACAAGCAGACGCTGATACACAAACAACAGAGACACGAATGGACACAGAGACGGACAGACAGACATTGGAACAACACAATGGCAAGCAAAGAACAATGTTTACCCAAGCGTGACGACACACGCTGCTGCACTTGTTCGCTCACTCACTGTCGTCGGTGATCGATCATCGCCTTTCACCATGCAAACCGAGCCAAGAATGTCCAGCGAACTAAGTGTACGCTTGTCTCTTGATTTCTTGTTGGCCACCCATTCTTCACTTCTCTATTTATTAGATGAACAAAACTGACCAGAGAACAAAGCGAGCAGCAGTGAATCAGTGCGAGCTACGAACGACGAATCAGTCAGGTGCAATCGAGAGCACACAAAGCACAAAGTAAATAGCAATATTGTTGTCGGTGGTCCTATCATGGATATCAACATTGCCAACGTAATGTGCTGACACTGACGACAATTGGACAATGATCGCTCAGCTTGAATCTCAAGCTTACAATACATTATTATTTCATGAGCGCTCTGTGATTGTGTTCGATAATTGTGTTGGTTCGTTAAATCGTGTAGTATTTTTGCAAATGCGTCTATTCGCTAATAGTAATGATAGAACGAGTGGATGATAATAATGAGAAAAACACGACGAGCGTGACTTGGGCGCTATTGCTAATCCTCACTCGAGCTTTCCTTTTCTTCAGCTTCCATAAAGCCACTCTTAGGTCGATTTTAGAGTGGTGAATTTACGTATGCTCAACTGAAAGCTTTAACGCTCTTTTTTTCAAACATTAATTTAGCTAGTGTTGAGTTGTTTTCACTTGACTGTGATGCAACACACAAACACAAAGACTGACCGACGGCAAAATACGGCAAAATCAAAAGCAAACAAATAAACAGAAACAAAATCAGTGCAAATGAAGTGAAATGAACGATGAAATGAGATGAGTGATCAATCTGACAATCTCGACAGTTGAGTTGAGCGATTTAGGTTTAGCTAAACAGTGTCCAGTTAAATACAGCTAACTCACAGGTGTAGTGTAATCAAATCGAACTGACCGAAGCTCGCCTAAGGCCAAGTGTTGAAAGAAATTCAAAGACAACTTTTTGTTTCATAGTGAATTTTCTCATTTTCATGCTTTGTTTCTCTTGTTTTGTTGTTTTACTTAGTTGATGTGTAGTCGCCTGATGTTCTTGTGTGCGGCTTTAGCCAAAAGAAAGAAGCCATTAATTAGTTTTGTTATTGTATATTTAAAGCATTAAGCACAAGCAACTCTATCTGAGGTGAATGTTGCATTTGGCTTCAGTTTGCTAGCTTGAATTATGTTTGCCTCAATGAGAACAAGATTAATTTTTCTCTCTTTCTCTCGTTTGCTTGTCTGTTTGTTTCAATATTTAAGCATAAACAATTGAAAAAAATATCGAGATAAATTGTTGTTAAAGCCACACACAACATCTCAAAACAATTCTATTGCTGTGTCTATTGCTATTGCGAGTTCTATTCCTAATTCGACAACATTTATTTCTACTTTTATTTCCATTTTTGTGGTTATTGTGGTTGAGATGAGTAACAAGTGCAATGATGTTTGTGTGTGGCCACATTAACAACATTGGATATTGGAATAAAACAAGTCACGAACCTACAATGAACTTGCCCTGTCTCAAATATTTAATGGATATCTCTAAAAACAAGCCAGCCAGCATCGAAGATATATATCCCGATGCTGATGGTAAATACTGAGCGAGATGATGATAAATACTGAATAGACACATTCTAGAAAGAGAAAATTGAAATTTTGCTTTTCTCATTATGTTTTAAAATCCCACCAGTAGATTGCCACCAGTATTACGTAATTATTGTCTACACTTGTTGGTGTTGAACGTAAATCATAAGAACGATGATGCGTCGGCGTGACTTTGCTAGTGGCACTTGTCGAATTCACATTAACTAGCTAACTGGTACCAGCAAAACAAATCAACTCACTGGAGTACACACATAAGCACAAGCATAAACATAAACAGATGATGATACGATGAACGAACAAGGTGCCAAGCGAACGACCAATCAATTATTCTCATTTGTCTATTAGACAATTTATTGCCTCTTTTTCCACTCTAACAAGCACCATTGCTTTGCTTTATCATTTCACTTAGCATTTTGCTTAACAAGAATTTGCCGCTTCGGTTTGTTTCATCTTTTGTCGAATAGTTGCCTTACTAACAAGCTGTAGAATACTTGCTTGCTGCACAACAAATGTGAAAATCTATAAAATATAGTTTGCTCTAGTCTCGTTTGTTTGCCTGGTGTGTCATTCATGTCGAACAATGTGGCTATATGTAGCCGAACATGTGAGACAGCCAACTTATAATATGAATGGCTTTACTAAGTTTTAAATTCTGGCGAGCTCGTTGGGAACTCAATCTCAACGATTGAGCATATAAATAAGATCATCTAAACAATACAATGAATCGAATATGATATACTGATTACAACAACAGAAGCAACAATAATAGCAATCATTCAACAGCATGTAAGAGATCAGCAATCACCAGTTGAAATCTGCTAAAGAGAGATTGAGATAGAAAAAGTCGATATAATTGAGCTGTGGCAATATGTGTGCAATCTAGAAAGAACAAAAGAGTATCATGTAATTTGTAATTCCTATTATGACCATCAATTACGATATGTATTTGCTCGAAAACACGAAAAATGTTTTTTTCCGGGAAAGAATCATTGTTCACATAGTACATCGATACAAAATCACAATCAGCACAGAGAGGAACTGATAAAGATAGGCAATGTAAAGGTCTATCTTTTTCTCAGAATAAAAACTCATATTCGATTTCGAACCGACAAAATCAGATGTTAATAACAATCAAACTTACACACAGAATGCCATGAGTTAGACTACGAGAGAATCCGATAGTTATAAAGTTTATCGTTCGATTGTTGACGAGCGATTGTTTAACAAATTATCATACTCTCTGAGAGAGTTAATAACACGCAAAGCAATAATATTGTGGCATAATATTGTATCGCCGATATCGATTACTATTATTGTTGCTAATGCAAATGAGATCGTAATTTCGATGCCCACACAGACAAATGAGTACGAGTGAGCATTGAGTGAAGATATTAGCGCTATTGTTCGCTCGTTCACGGCAGCGTTCCGTGGCACAGATTGTTGAATCGAATTAAATAATCGATCGTGTGAATTATTAGCTAGCAAAAATTAACGAATGGCCGTGAGAACGAAGCCACTTGAAGGCACTCACTCACAATTGAACAATGAAGAAAATATGTATAGGCCGCACACGATCGAATTTGAATTTACAAGAAAGAAAGAAGCCGTTGCTGGCTGTTCAATGGAAACGAGCCTTCGATATTCTTAAGCTATTCAAAGTTGGTCGATAGATTTTTCGATGGCTGATTCCAACAAATCACTTGTAATAGTTGATCAGTTGTGAGCTTCAAGTTTAACTACAATCTTTCATAGATAGATAGATAGATGAATGACTCACCCATTGTTGGTGTGCCCGATGTCGTTTCGTCGACAACGACGCTGACGACGAAGACGATGACGAAGAATTTGGTGCTCGTTTGGCGTGATCCATTGGCAACGTCACATTGGGCGGACTCATGTTTTTAGCCAATTGATCTTGTGCAGCCTTGCTCTTGCCACTGGAGCTGCTATTATGCATCCGATTATGCTGAGACAAGCGTACAGGTGTAGCGCGTTCGCTCGCTCGCGACGACACTGAGCTTGAGCGCGAGCTTCCGGTCAACGGCTCATCTTCTTGCTGCTGCTGCTCTCGATTGTTGCTCATAATTGAGTGATGATGATTTGTAGTTGATTGCTCAGAGCGGCGTACTTTTTTACGTCGACTCGACGACGACGAGTGTTGTTGATGTTGATGTTGGTGTTGCTCTTGTGAAACAAGAGCAACAATATTTGTGCTAGTGGTATCAGTAGTCATTTTGGTAATCGATTCTTCGCTCGTTTCTTGTTTCATCATTGATTGCGTATATGAATTGATGTGTTGATTTGTATCTAATGACGATACTGATGTGTTTGTAATTGCGTTGGTGTCATTTTGAGGCGATTTGACAACGTGATCGTGCAACTGTCGTTGCTGTTCGCTCGCTGCACACTTGCTCACTTCGGCATAAACATCGAGCAGGTGCTTTACAATAGCTTGCTGTTGTGCCGCTGCGGCTGCGGCTGCAGCACTTGTGTTCTGATTGTTATGCTCTGCTACTATAGGCTGCTGCTGATCAACAATGCTGCTGGCGCTGTTGTTGTTGTTGCTGCTGCTGTTGTTGTGGTGATGTTGATGTTGTTGTTGTTGGTGGTGGTGGTGCTGTTGATTGTGGTGATGGTTGCTATCCAAAACGGACGCTAAGCGCGCCGACAGCGACACCTTGAGGCGCTCATCCATGCTATTAGTTGTGTTCGTTGCTGCTGTGGCTGTTGTTGCAGTTGTCATTGTTGCTTTTGTTGTGTCCAAATTTTTGTGGTGTGCGTCGTCATTTGTGTTTGTTGTTGTTATTCTGCTGCTTCTTCCTCTGTTGGCCTCTAATAGATCGCTTATTGCAGCATCAGCTTCAAGCTCACACGAATTGTCGTCTTGATTTTCTGATTCGTCGTCGTCGTCGTCGTCGTCGTTGTTCTTGCTGCTACTGCTGCTGCTGCTACTACTACTACTACTTCGGCTGTTGCTGTTAGTTTGCTTCACATGTTCGTTTATCGAAGGTTGCTCGCTCGATATTAAACGCTGCTGTTGTTGCTGATTATTGAGACGCTCAATGACGCTTTTCAACTTGTCCTGCTGCTGCCGTAAGCTTGAATTGTGTCCAACAACATTGTAAGCTCCGCCTGCTGCGGCTGTGGCTGCTGCTGCTGTCGCTGTCGTCGTTGTCGATAATGTCGTCGTCTTCGCCGATGCAGTTACTGTTGCACGTTGAGTGGCGTCACCAGATGGCGCTCCTATTCGTCTTTATACGTGTATCCAAAGTAAATGAAACATTTTCCGATCATTTTGTTTATCGAACAAACAAACAATAACAAAATAAGCAAGTGTTAACAATCTAATATCAGTTTCATGGCCAATTAGTATTTTTAATAGATGCAAGAACTCACCTGTCACGATCGACAATCGAGCAGTTGAGTGAAGCAGAAGATACGGCTCGCTTTGATGTCGACGGCAATGATGACGACGACGACGACGATTGATACGCTTCAAACATCGATGTGGGAGTTCGGCAATACTGATGCTTGTCGGCGCCATTCATCAGATTGGATTTGCTTGCATACGCGTGCCTCGAAGCGCCTGCTATTAAACTTGCAGCTATGCTTGCAGTGCTCGCTGTTGTGGGCGACATTGGAGGAGTTGATGTGGGCGTAGTCGTGGGCGTGGGCGACGATTCAACAACAACAACAACAACTTGTTTATTATTATTATTGGTACTGGTATTGTCATGCGACTGATGTGGTGCGTGCGCAACATTGACATTGGTCGCGTCGGTGCACGCGCTGCTTGCAGTTGTGCTAGTGTTGCGCTGTATTGTGGTCATTGTGATTCAACTGTGTGGTGTGTCTGAGCTGTGTGTGTGTGAATGTAAAAGTTGTATGCGTTCTATCTTCTGTTGTATGTGTGCTTGTGCGTCTCTATTTGCCTCTTCTTCTTCTTCTACGAGTTCTATTTCTTAGCTTCAGCTCGTCATCATTCAATCCAGCTCGTTGAGTATCAGCTCTGCTCTGCTCAGCTCATGGGCCCGTGGTCAGTCAATGATTCTGAAATATTCAATGTCCATGGTGTTCATTGTTTATGCGATTGTTGCGCTTGTCGTAACACTCTTCTGTATCCTCTATTGTAATGTATTATTATTATTATTACTATGCTTTGAGCTTTACTGAACTCTCAATGAACTCAAGTGTTACAGCAGAGCAAGCGAACTAACAAATGGAGTGCAAGATTGGTTGACACGCCCAATGTTCAATTGTCATCAATTGTTGTCGTGGTTGTGGTTACTATTATTATTATTATTACTATTATTATTATGCCGTTGTTATTATGCAACCCAAATCCAGATTCATCGATTGTGTAACGCCGCATACACCCACAACCTACGACACCAACAATGTCTATGATATTAACAATGTCTACAATGTCAATATCGACCGACAACAATAAAAATGAATGTCTCAATCGATGTTGCTCGAGTAAGTTGCGTTGCTTTACACTTACTTCGTTTGCTTATAGCTGCTTGGTTGCTTGCTTGCTTTGTAGTAGTCGTGGTCGTCGTCGTAGTTGAAAATCGTCGTGATTTATTGAATCATTAAGCTCATCGGTGACTTCCGTTTCCTCAGAGTTGCCTGTCTACTATCGGGTCGTGTCGCTTGCGTGATGGTCGTTACTGCTCACTGATGATTCGTTTGTTCGTTAGACAGCTAGTATTGTCGTCCAACTATGTGCACATACAATGCGTGTCTTGCGTTTGTCTGTCTTTCTTTCTGCCTGTTTGTCTGTCCGGCCGTCTGTCTCTCTGTCGGGCGGTGACACTACAACGAGCAATGGTCATGCGATGCGCATGTCACAATGTTCACCAAACACCAAACACCAAATCACATAGAACAACACAACATAATAACAATGTTCATCATGCACAAACATCAATCGATGGTAATGCAACGGCATTGCGACAATACAAATAATAGAAATAGAATGAAAGATGTTAATTAATCAGCATGATAGACAATTAGGCGGCCAGCACATTGTCAGCTGTCGCTATCATGACATGTCTCTCTCGCTCGTTACGCTATGCAGTGTGCACTGTGAATGACTATTGTAACTTTGCTTTCGGTTTCAATATTGTTACACTTAACCACAGACACAGAAAGATAGATTCTGTTGTTGTTAGTTTTGTTGTTGCAAGCAAATCTTACTTAGTTAACTCTACGTTAGCAATGAGCTCAATGAGCAATGAGATTGTGACAAATGTGTAAATAGATAGCAATAGATAGTGAAGTGTGTAAAATTTACATCAGCTGGCGGTTTTAGTTTCGTAAATTTTGTCTTGACTTTGTTAGCACTTCATTTGCAATTGACATTGGCTGCTATTGCTTCTGTGTTCTGGCTGTAAGCATAAAGTTAGCTAACAAGGCTATCTTTCTCTGAGAAGAATTATTCAGTTCTGTTGTTCGTTCGCATCTAGCGTTAGAAATAATGTAATAAAACACTATAGCTTTGTTGGTTGCTCTAGCTGACAAACAACAAAGCCCAATAGTCAATAGTCAATGACAAAAGTTTATATTCTTCATTTAGAGAGATTGTATTTTAAAACTATCCGCTCTCGAGATAGAGATCAAGCTTTAGCTAGAGAACAAACCCAGCTACTGCTATCTCTAGTGATGCCAATAGTTGAAGCAACAGCAATGGTGAGAGAAAGCATTAATGTACTCTCTATAGATTTAACTGTTGTTGTTGAGAAAACAGCGTAGCTTTGTTTGTTTGTTGCTTGCCTTTGAACATTAAACACTAAACAAGCGCTTGTCACGCGATACTCTAGCTTGGTGAGCTAACATAGTTTATTACAATAACAATACACATTTTATTCTTGCAACATACCAGGACAGGGATAAAACAATACACTCATAAAGCATTTGTTGCTCGTCGATCTGTGCTCCACATCATTGGACATAGATTTGCCATTTGCATTCTCAACATATCAGCAACACTAGCCTCTATCGATCTTTGGCTGCACAACAATAGCAACACCGCATCGTTTAACGACTCGAACAATCAATGGCTTAAAATAAAAACAACAGAGAGAACAAACAAAGAACGTTTGTAATAATCTAACCAGAAAATTACAACAGTCTTTCAGTTTTTCACTTGCACATTGCAACATCATCTCGTTCTTTACAATTCACGCTCATGCTCATGCTAAGAGTCACTCGATATAAAGCTCAAGTTTACGCTTAAGACTTATCTAAACTTGGAGAAAACAGAGGCCACAATATCATTATCAACAACTACAACAACAAAAGAAACTTCGCTCAACAAAGATAAAGAGCTATAGAGTTGGATATATCTAGATAAATACACTCTTCGTTTTGAACAAATATTCACTAAATTTTGAGAACTAAAACCGTTTAGTCGAGCGTTTATCCTTTCAACTTGAAACTCTTGATCATTTCACTTAACATATGCTGCAACGTATCAGATCCTCGTAGCGAGCTGTAGCTCGCTATCGAACTGTGCAAGTGCTTCTTGACAAGAGATAAGCTTTTTGTTTCATCTCAGCCCGTTGTTTGTTGTTTATTCGGTTGTTCTTTAGGAACTGAAGTCCCAAAACTCGGGACAGACCCCAGATAATTTCATGATTTGCGCCCCAAACTAGCTAAAGCTAATGAAGTAAAATTAGATGTTTGACACATGCGTTGTTTGTGTTGCTTGCGTGACGTCAAAATAAATCATATCAATGCATTTTGTTCGCTCACAATCGACCGCTAAAGTTTTCAACTGTGCAACGAACTACGAGTTAAGCTTTCATTTTTCAGAACATTTGTTCTCCACGTTCCGTTCACTTCATCTTCGAGGTGACTTAACAAAACAAAGCAAAACAAAACAAAACACAACACAACACAACACAACACACATGTGATGTTATATTATGTGACAACAATATAGCACATGCATTAAGTGAAAAGGTTTAGCTCGCGTGAACTATATCACTATTATTGTAACTATAATAATCATATTCATAACTGTGTGATTGTCTCTAGCATTCCAGCACCCTGATGGCTAAACATCGAAAAGATAGAAACGTGTGGAACATGCGGACAAGACGAAGCAAGACAAAAACAAACTAATATCACAGCCTAGGCAAAGTCACATCAGTTTAACGTAAGCTCACGATATCAAATGACAATATCAAGCTAGCATCAGCACCAGTACGACATAGCAACGAGTCACATGGGCCAGGACAGACTAGCTTATAATTGCAAGAGGCTCATGATTGGCGTTCCATTTGTGTGTGCGCTACTATTTAGTGATCTAATTAGCGCCATAACGACAAAGTAACTGAATCAACTTGAACTGACGAGCAAGCCCTCTGAGATGATTGGAATAGCAGTTTTGGCACTGATTTTCGCGTGTTCTTTGGGTGAGCTTCTGTGTGTGTGAGTGTGTAATTTCAGTCTAAGGAGACAAACATTAGCTAGTTGTTAACTATGCTAGTCAGATCTGCTATTAATTGTAGACAAACCATAGGACAAAGTTTCCAAAATTTTAACACAGTAGTAGGAAGAATAGAGAGTTCAATTGTGAATGAAATGAAAAACATTTCTCTCCCTCTTTTTACTCTGTAGCGGGGTATCAATGATTTTTGCTACTGATGGCGATTATCGTCATCATTCCAATCGTAATCATAATCTTAATTATGTTTATGATCGTGATCATTAAGTGAGAGGCAGAAACTCACTCAATATTAATCTCAATCGGCGCTCTTGGAACACTTCTTTAAACACACAACAGATAAAGATGATCATTTCATATTCGGTCTTTTAGTTTGCCATTATTTACCTAGGCAGGCTGATCTCTGTCGTGTCAATTCTTTCGAAAATATTTATAACACATTCTTGTACGAACATGTCATAGCTTGAAACATCTATCATAGTGGTTTATGTATAAGCAATCCTGTTGTCAACAGCATTCAACAAATTTCAACAACAAGACAAACAAAACATCGTCCAGACAATCAATTGAGTCAACTATTGTCTCGGTAGCTTACCTATTGGTGGTGTGTTTGAATTTGTGTAGATACAATTTGAAAAACTCTGCAATTGTATATGGAGTCAATATTTATTGAAGTCAGTTGTGATTGTGAGTTTGTGCGTAAGAGATTATTCATATGATTTAGATGATGTGGATCTTGAAATTTCAATTGCTTTTTCCCTTTTTTTCTTTTGGCAAATTTGAACAAAATCGTAAACACATACTAAGACCTTGCTTCAGGTGGCGCATTGGAACGCTTCCAGTGCTTTGATTTAGCCTAATCTCGTGTATAATGCGAATTGTAACTCTTTCTTGTTGACTCTTGAATATCGCTGAACGAGTAATGTTTGATTTGATCTGATTTGATTTATTTTGATTGCGAACATAGTTTTTTGTTCACCCAGAAAAGTGTTCTGCAAACTACTGTTGTTAGCTCGTCAATGAAGATAGACACACTAATCGTTGGAAATGAGAAACAGTTCGTGCGGTCATTCATTCATTCGTTGTCTCTATCGGCGCCTCTAATTGGCAATGCCAATAGCAATCAAGTGTGTCGATGTTTAATACTATCGTCGAGGTTGTCGTCGTCGTTGTGAAAGTTATGTGTGGCACTTTGTTTTAGGACTCACACTTAGCTCGCTTATCGCCCACATCAACAGAGTAAAGCAGTCGGGCTACAGCAGATGCATATAAGAACAACAAAAAGAACACAGTGTAACAACCAATGAGTAACGAACGAACGAAGAAGCAGAGAGGTAGCTGCAAAAGCCACTCGCTTAACTTGGTAAGCTCAACTTAGGTGAACTTGACTACCGCACTTGTTTGCTTTCTTTCGGTGCTTACTTAGCTTGCTCTCTTGATCGCTTGATCAGAGAGTTGCCACCAGTGCATGCTCGCTCTGAAAGCTGATAATGATAATGATTTTCAAGCTAGCAATACGAACGAAACAAAGCACATAACACGCGTGCCTTGTTCTGCGCATGACGTGTCGCACAACAATTGGGGGCTAAATTGGGTGCCCATCCCCACGCGCGCGCGCTTACAGAACTTACACAGTTCAATCTGTTGAAGTATCTGTTCTTCCAAGTGTTTGTTGTTCAAGTGCCACAACGACGACAATAGCAACAACAGCACGAGCTGGCACACAGTTGTTCGCGCTTCAACTGGTGCCTTTCCACCTGGAGCTCACTCTATAGCTGTAGCAACACATATTGCTATAGCATCATCTACATCTGCAGATGTATCTGCTGCTACTCTTCGACCCGATGTTTTTGCCCCAACAACCAAGTTCGTTCCCCAGGCAGCAAGCAGTAGAAGTGTGTAAGCTAGCGCACAAGATGCGCCGGTAAAGTGGGAGCAGATAGTGATTTGACTTGTTTTTTTTTGATCCAACCAAACATTGACAAAAGTTAGATGTGCGTGTGATAACCCTTTTTCGACAACGACGATTGTTGACGACACACGCTTACGTTCAGTAATAATAATAATAATAATAATAATCATGACAGCAGGCTCAAGGTAAATAAACTTTGATGGCTTCTTTTATCTTTTGTTTGTTTATCGTTGGCTTTCTCTCGCTCTCTTCATTGTCGACGGCGAAAACTACAACTGTTAGTGCGGTAAAAACGTACGTGTGCTTTCCCTAGTTGTGAAGTTCTATTCAATTATTGATAATGCCATTCATGTAGCAATCGCGACAACAACAATATCAGTCTATGAAGATACGATGAGAACACACGAGACACAGAGCGCAATGTGCGCAGTTGTGAATAACAAATCATGACAACACGAGTCTATCTATTGTGCAATTACGAGCATGAATTGCAATAGCTGATAGACGCGCGACATCGAATCAATCGCAAGGATCAAAAAACAACCATTGCTATCAGCTATTGCGTCACTTCTTCTTCTTCTTGTTCTTCTCCTTCCTTTTCTTTTGACTCTAGCAATATTACTGCAGTAATGTGCGGGTGTGACAAGGCATGGCATAGTGGCTGAACTAAATGAGATGCTTAGTTGGCGCGCACACACACACACACACACACACACACAATTGAATGAGGATCACGATGAGAATGAAATCGTTGTTGCTCTTTGCACTCTATCGATCGTCAGTGGATCGGTATCGTTATTTGAATTTTTAGTGTGGCTTCATGTCATCTCACATTAGTTTTTGTTCTAGTTCTTAGTTCTTTCACAGTTCCAGTCAGCGTTAGTCTCATTGCATTAATCCTATGTAGCTGGCTTTGTGCCTACGTGAAAATTCGAGTCAGCCGATAGCGAACGACAGCCGATAAATGAATTTGCTTTGTAGTACTCACTACTCTAGTACTCTCCAGACTTTTTTATTGTTTTCGTCCTTGAAATCGTCTTTTAGTATTCAGTTAGTGACAGTTTTCTTCAGAAATTGCTCTAATTCTTTTCACAACAGACAATAATCTCATAATGTGCACGTTTATTGGAGAAACATTTTCAATTCTTGATCTTTTGATTCTTCATCAATCGAATAAAAGTTCTCCCAGCAGTGAGTATGCACCTGGGGGGTTTCAACAGAGAGTGGCATTTGTTCAAGTATCGCCCTTTTTCAATTTTCAGCCGATGAAAGGTATCACACAGTTGTCGTGGCAATTTCATCGATGTGCTTGCAATTTCCACAATGCCCAGGCCGCGATTTTTGCTGCACATCGTCGCCTGACGTAACCTGAGGCCGCCAGACCTTTCACACCCACTCGTGATGACTAACTCACACAATCTGCGCACGTCAATGCTCTGATACTACTGTCAAATGTTCAATCTCAGTTGATTACTCCATTTATGTGGACAAGAATTGGCGAGCCCAATCTGTATTTGAAACAGTATCTGCAATTGGCATTTGTAAGTAGCTAAGAATTGAGAATCCAGGCTTGCAACGGGTCAGCTTCCAATCTCGGCTTACGGGACTCACGAGTGATCAGAATCACATAGAATCAACAATCGTAGTAACAACAACAATATCATAGTTTTTGTTGTTGTTGTTGTGCTTGCATAACGGAGTGCACGTTTTTAGGTGAGCTGTTTTCCTTGGAAAATCGCTCGATTGAATATATTCACAAAAACAACGATGAAAACAGATTGCGCTAAAAACATGACGAAAAAGAAAAATAAAAAGAAAAGACTCAATATTTCTGAATGAGCTCAGACGCCTCCAATCAGCTGATTGGAGGCGTTCCGCACAATCAACAGAATGTTTGGTTGACTCGTCAAGCCGACGCAAACATAGGTCACGCATCACACGAATTGCTACGTTTTGTTTGATCATCGTATGTGGCAATGACCAATATCGTTATCATACACAATCCTCGAAATTGAAGTCATGAATGGAAAAACGACCGATGCTTGTATCACATGGAAATTTACATCGTTGAAGAATGCGATATCATTTTCGAAATCAAGCAAACACATCGAGTGAAAGTAGTCTGACGGATCAAACATTCCTCGCGATGCAGTGGTGGCAGCGTTCGGCATGCGAACTGTTTGGTTTGTGATTGGGCCATTGATCAAAGCAGCCCGATCAAGACCATGACTGATCAGCTAATTGATTCGGTCGGTTGATGGACGCCTAAACATAGACAGACAGATAGACAAACAAGAGCTCGGTTCTGGGACTTCAACTCGGCTGGAATTCAAAAGAGAACACACACACACCAGAATCGATCATATCAATAGGCATGTTTGCGAGAACGAACATGCGACATTGGTGTAAAGCAAATTAAATTCTGAGAGGAATAAGATCAACTCGCTCCAATCGACATGTCCCAATCTTTTTTTAGCAAAATACTACTCTTGAGCAACCATTGATCAAACCATTCTGATTATCTGCATCACAAAAGCACTACTTATGTTTAGAGCAGCAATTAAAAAGTCAACTCGAACCTTTCAAACATTAAGTAAGATTCTAAGGTTTTACTTGGGTAATTGTTGCCACCCACGCCCTCTAGTGGCACCCTCAGTCATGGAGTGAAGATAGTCGCCACTGCCAATGTCACGGCCGATAAATCACGTCGTTGTTGTTTCTCTTTCACATCGTACATCGTCGTTGTTGCTGTTATCACTGGCCCAGAAGAGCAAAGCGATGCGATGCACTCTATCCAATGCTCAGTGCAGCATTTTCTAATTTTCTCTCATTGGTGCACTCTAATGGAGAATGAACGACAGCTAAATAGACGGACAGCAACTGGCGACGTGGCTAATAAAAAAAAGTTGATTATCTGGTCAAGATAATGACAGCAACGACTCAAAGATGCAAAGATTATTCTTTCTTTCTCTCGTTCTTTTATATCTTGCATTCTCTGGTTGTCGTGTGCATTCTCTTTTTTAGATATTTCTTCATTCTCTGAGCTATGTTACTCACTCGTACATACACACGCACGAGCTTGTTGGCTGGTGAGCTGGAATATTTGTGCAGTCCACAGAGAAATACTTTGAAGAAGTCACATACACGGACGACAGATGAATTCATAGGAAATAATTGATTGCAACGTTTCATTTGTCTCTTGTCTCTCAGCTCGTGAGATGTGCGATTCAGAGCGATATTCTTTAGTGTAAAAGCAAAAGCAGAGAAGAAGAAGGTCTACTATATATAAAAATGAAATGATTCTTCGTTTCGTCTTTTTTGTCATTAACTCTCTTGTAGTGAGAACCCAACTTGCACTCGAGTTTAGAATGCACCAAGCAAATCATTGCCCATTGTAGCTCATTATTCTACTGCTCAATTCACTTGACATCGCCAACACACGCAGTTGTTGTTTGCCACCATTATCTCATAGTTAGCAAACCACTGAACTGTGTTGGGAATCTATGTGAATTGACTGTGTCTTACGTAAGCATATAAATATAACTCACTTCACTCACTTAGATAACAAGCTGATCATGAAGTTCATCGGTCGGTAAACTCGATCATTGGCAAACCTTTTGGTTATTGCCAATGTCAAGAAAGTGCGGCATTGCTCGATGCGGCAATATTGTGTGGGCGGTACAAGTGGCTCAAATGCATCATGCAACACTACTCTGCATCGACAGTATTCTCCTCCATCCACCTGAATGCCAAATAGTTCCAATAGAATTTGTCTATTTCGTTGTCGTTGCGCCATTATTAGTCAGACAGGCCACTAACACCATTGATAATAGTCAGCTAAGAATAGACAAGCAACTAGTAGATGGCACGAGTGGGCAAGCGTAGTTGGTGACGAGCGAGCAACAGAGGTCATCATTGACAAACGTATATGAGCTGGCCAACGCTCGAATGATCTCGATGAAATTTGCTCGCTTGTCGCATTGATTGATTATGTCGCTTGTGAATGTGTCTCGCCCTGCCGTTGTTTCTTTCTTCTTTTTGCCAAAAATGCACACAGAGAGTCGCATGAAAAAGCCACCTTGCATCACATTGAAACAACAACTGCAAATGTGTAGCATAAGAATTGCATCATGGTGGCGACCAGTCTTGGGGCTTGTTCTCTTTGCCCTGTAGTATTTTGTTGTTTTCTATAGTTTGCTGTTGTTTCATTCAACACAAACCATGGCATTAGAGCTCTCTTCAAGGAGCGTGTGGAGCCGACAGACGTCTTGGCAATGACCACAAAGAAAGCACACTCACCTGCACACATGTCCAACACAACTGGCAAGGCTTCGTTGTCAATCTCATTCTTGAGCAAGATTGGTCACTCGCTTGGCCCTTAGCGATTGCTCTTTGTAGACAACGAAGCGACCGGTCGGTCACTTGGCTGCCAAAACGGCGTAGCAGCAAACAACATAAAGCAAGTGACACAAACATGTCTATAAAGGAGGATCTGCCCGATCAACAGAGACGGCGAAAACAACACAACTACTTGAGCCGTTGAGACTGTTGTTGTCGTTGTTGCTTAAGTAACACACACACACACACACACACACACACACACACACACACACACACACACA
>JAIFTH010000414.1:0-29307 GCA_019968535.1 Fragariocoptes setiger
GTTAATAGTTGTCAAGTGATGAAATGCCTCGGCGTCAACTGATGCCGATTGATGAAATCGAAAGTTCTCGCAGCTGCACGAAGCGCCACCTGGCGAAGCGAATAGAACGAACACGATCATCACATGTAGCAGCACTATTTGAACTACGCGCTGTTCAGCAACACGAGTTATCCGTGTGGTTGAGCAGCTCTGAAGCTTGAACGTGGAAGCTCGTGAACACACTCCAATGACGTGCAAGCGATCTAACAAAGGTACCATTGGTTACCATCATTGGGCATCATTGGATTGCTCGCACTGAAGATATTGGAGACTGACATTTGATTGACGCCCTTCTTCAAGACTGTCACGACTCCTGTCTCAACAGCCAATATAGAATCTGCGAACAACATCCTAAGCTGTTCGCAATTTTAATAATAATGTGCATTTAATGGGGCGTTCGTACACTCACCACATCACTATGTGTGTTTAAAATATTAACTGCACCTTTTAAGTTATGAACATCACTTCATAAGCATCATGATGTCAAACAAGATACTGTTTTTTGTTTTTAGTTTGCACCTGACAGTGCTGGCCAATGCCAGCGTTAAAGTTTTCTCACCGAAGGTGTATTTATATGATACACTTGCACGAGCGCCCATGTCAACAACAGCATCAACGCGTCCTCCTTCATCGTCGACACCAGAGACACTCACCACCAGCACTACAACGATGACAAATCTATCTAATGCAACATGGACCTTTTTAGAAACACCCAAAACTGCACCTGACGACGGGGACGACGTTGTAGCGGCAGCCAGTCAGGTGCAACGTGATATGCTCGTAGAGCAAGAACCAGTGCGTCCAAATGGCGCCGTGACAACCACAATATCTAACACATCAACACCTGGAAACGATATGCCTTTGGTTATCTATTCAATAAGACATGAAATCAGAAGTCTTGATCTGCTCAACGCAACCACTGCCAAGCCGAAAATTCTCATCTCTGGTCTGAAAAACACAATAGCTCTCGATTTCTACTATTCAGACCATGAGGGATACATATTCTGGACTGACACAGTTGACGAGAAAATATATCGTGGCACAACAATGAATGGAACGGTGACCAATGTAGAGGTCGTCATCCAAACAGGCTTGGCTACTGTCGAAGGATTGGCTGTCGATTGGGTGGGTAAAAACATTTATTGGGTCGAATCAAATCTGGACCAGATAGATGTGGCCAATCTCGCAGGTACTTATCGGCGTACTTTAATAGCAGGTAACATGGAAAATCCTCGTGCTATCGTTTTGGATCCCCGGCATGGCCTATTGTTCTGGTCAGATTGGGACAAAAACAATCCACGCATAGAGCGTGCCTCAATGAGCGGTGAACAACGTGTTATCCTTACATCCATCAGATCTAAAACAAGCAAAGGGGGATGGCCCAACGGTTTGACGCTAGACTATGAACAATTACGCGTGTATTGGATCGACGCTAATTCGGATTCAATACACACAATTGACTATGACGGTCATGATCATCGCCTAGTTGTCGAGGGTGCTCAGTACCTGACACATCCGTTCGCAATTACATTGTTTGAGAGCAACCTCTATTGGACCGATTGGCGTTCTAATACAGTGGCAACAGTGGAGAAAAACAATGGTTCTGGAGTGAATGTTATACAGCGCCTTCAAACTCGTCCATTCGACATCAAAATTTATCATCCATCAAGGCAGCCAAAAGTGGAACCCGCTAACAATCCATGCCATATAAACAATGGCAACTGCTCTCATCTCTGCTTAATAAATCATTTGTCCCCAGGAGTTCTATCGCGACGCTGTGATTGTCCACATTTGATGGAATTAAAACCAGACGGATTATCGTGCGAGAAACATGAAATTGTTCTCCTTATTGGTAAAACAAACGAAATTCGTGGAGTTGACTTGAAAGAGCCATTGCATCATGTTATATCACCCATCAGCTTACCAAAGGTAGTGACACCCAAGCAGTTCGAATTTCATGCGAAGTCTCGACGAATATTTTGGGCCGATTCTCATCTGAACGAAGTGAGACGTGCTGGTCTCGTTGAAAGTTCAATGGAAACCATCATCGATATAATCATCGAAAATCCTATGGGTCTAGCTTTGGATTGGATTTCTGAGAATATTTATGTCGCTGGACAGTTGCGCGGTCACCCCAAGTTGTATGTCTCCAATCTAAATGGTGAGTTTATCTCTGTGTTGATGGACGCCCAAACAGGTTTAAACGCTCCAAAATCACTGGCTGTACATCCAACATTTGGACTGCTCTTCTGTGCTGACGAGGAATCATCCACCTCGAGTTTGATGTCAACATCAGGGCATCAAGCACCTCAAAATGAACCAATTATATTCATGGCTCGTATGGACGGGAGCGATAGACGCGTTATTACCACCAAAGAGGACAATCCATTCTTAAGCAATCCCTCGAGTTTGGTGATTGATTTTGACACCAATCGCTTATATTGGGTCAATCCTGACACTGGAACAATTCAATATTACGACCTACATGAAGAACAAACTCATGTAGTATGGAACGATAATCAAGGCGATAAAATCAATCCGAATGTGTTGTGTCTGAACGGTGACAAATTGATTGTGGCGGCTAGATTGGGCACTGTCGAGCAATTAGTTGAGATACCAAAATCTAATGCTAGCCAATACACTATCATCAGGACACAAAATGCTGACCAAATCACCGCACTACGAGTATACAATGCTTCTGTCCAAGACGGCACTAACGCGTGCAGCCACAACAATGGTAACTGTTCCCAACTTTGTTTGCCCACTAGTCAAACTAATCGAGTGTGCAAGTGCACGATAGGCCATAATATCAATCCGGTAAATGCGACTGATTGCGTTGGACGAGACGTATTTATGATTTTTTCTTATAATTGGGGTATGAAAGGAGTCAGTATAGAACCCAATGCATCACCGGACGATCTATTGCTGCCGCCTATTCATCGTGCTTATAGAGCATCGTCTCTAGATTTCGATCATCGAAACAATCTCATCTATTGGGTTGACAGTGAAGATGGAAGCATTACTCGTATCAAGCGAGATACTACTGGACACCAGGTTATTGTCAATGGTCTTGAAGCTGAAGAAAGTATCGGAATTGATTGGGTGGCTGGAAATATATACTGGATAGATCCGTACTATGACCTTATTGAAGTGGCTCGATTAGATGGTTCGCATCGTTATGTCATCATCAGCGGAAACATGGACAAAGCTAGCAGTCTAGCAGTTAATCCATTATCTGGTTACATCGTATGGAGTGATTCTGGCTCACCTACTCGCATTGAAACAGCCAAACTTGACGGTACGAATCGTCAGACAGTAGTGAATTCGTCGATAGCACATATCAGCGATATTGCTATTGACTTTACCGATGACTACATCTATTGGATTGATTCCAGCTCGTCGATCGTTGAGCGTATCAAAGTCAACGGCACTTACAGACAAGTAGTGCTGAATAACAGTCACCCATATCAATCAGTATCGTATACACACCCGATGGCCATAGCTATTTACAATCAATGGCTTTATGTGGCCGATACAGTGTCAAACTCTGGATCCATCATTCGTTACGACAAGAATAACGCTAGTGATAGTGTAATTTTGCAACAAGACCTCGGAGATGGCATAAAGGATATCTTGATCTTTCATCCACAATTTATACCACCGGCCAACGAAAATCCATGCGCTGAAAATAATGGCGGATGTGCTGATTTGTGCTTATATCTGGGGCGCCACGGCGAACGACGCTGTGTTTGCTCGCACGGCCGTCTGGCTCCTGATGGAGCTACGTGCGTACCGTTCGATGTGTTCATATTTGTGTCACGCCTATCGCAAATAGACTCAATCCATGTCAAGGATGAATCGCCATATAACTCTCCATACAAGCCCATCACGAACGAACGGCTGGCCAACGTGATCGCACTGGCAGTTGACCAAAAGGCTGGTCGATTAATTTATTCTGAAATTCAACGCGGTCAAATTAATAGTGTACTATTCAACAGCAACGACACACGAGTACTTGTCGACAAACAAGGTCTGGTCGAAGGCATAGCTTACATTCATGGACAATTGTATTGGACTAGCATAACCGATAATACTATATCGCGTCTTAACATTACGTCCGAGGGCGATTTTGTTTATCCACCGAACACCTCGAAAACTACCGCGTCAGAAATTTGTTCGTCAGACAAAACTGAAGATTGCGCCATCGAAAAGAGACCATCCGATCATATCGAAAAGTTAGTGCGATTGACTCACGAAGACAAACCACGCGGAATTGCTGTGGATAAATGCCAATCATTCATTTACTGGACCAATTGGAATCAAAAAAATCCTTCAATACAACGCGCCACCTATCGCAACAACTATGAGGTTGAATCGATCATAAAAACTGACATCAAGATGCCGAATGGTATCACCATTGATCATGAACAGCAAAGATTGTACTGGTGCGATGCACGTATCGACAAAATCGAAGCCTGTGACATGGACGGCCAGAATCGTATCGTACTTGTATCAGCGATTGTCCAGCATCCATTTGCTATTGCTGTGCTCGACGAATATGTGTTCTGGACAGACTGGTTGGCGCGTGGTGTATCCAGAGCAGAAAAATATACTGGTGAGAACCAAGTAATGATCAAGAAAAACATCCAGCGACCTATGGGCCTTGTCGTAGTAGCCCCTGACAATCAAACTTGCACGTTTGATCGATGCGCTACCAACAACGGCGGCTGCGGGCGCGACTCCATATGCAAATTGGATTCTGATAGCAAGATCCAATGTATAGGTAAATCAACGTTAGAGCCCCCTAAGAGTAAGGAATCCCAAACGACCACCACACTTACACCCTGTAACACTGTTATCAATGTGCCTGCTGCACAAAATACAAGCTATCCTGTCACTATCACACCTATTACATCTACTATTGCTAGTGCTACTCAATCATCTTCCCTGGATCCATATATAACTCAGTCAGTGACAACTACGACTTCAGAATCCATGAATGATTATTCTACGTTAAGTACTCAAACTCATGTTACTAACATGCCTGACACACTTCCTACTGATCTCGAGAGCACAAACGTCTCAGGCACTCATATGAACAATGATGCAATTGAGACTTCAACGTCGTCATCACAAGCTCGCATCAGTAACTTAGCGCCAGCACGGCCAACCTCCTACGAAAAGCCTGTCACGAACTGGTATACCTTTGTCACTCTACTTGTTCTCATACTAGCCTCCGCTGTCGCAGGTATTTTGATATCTTTCGGTAGAAATTGCAATAGGTGAGTGTTTTTTCCCAATGTCAACTCGATGATAATCTCGATTAATTGATATAAATCTAAACTAATAGCTAAATCAATTCGCTTCAACTTGAATACCGTTTCTACAGGTGGTTCTTTGGGTTCAACTCTGCGTTCCGCCATCGACGATTGTTTGACGATCATCGGGGTGAAAATCTCGATTTTGCCAATCCAATGTACAACGAACATGATCTCACCCACTGCCCCTTCTCAATAGACCTGGATGAAATGCAATTTGGACTCTAATGGAGGCAATCTCATAAACTCTCTGACGAACCTAAGCAGCTCAACAGATAAATCAAATAGACAATCATCAGCGGATCTCAAGTATTTGGACAGAGCTTCAGTGAAAGCACATGAATCCGAATATACACCATTAAACTTAAAAAAAAGACTAATGAGACAATATCAGTCGATGATTTATTTGATCGATTGATGGGAAATTTCTTCCATTCTGTCTATACTTATTCAGGCGTACCAATAATATACAATAACTCGTGTTATTTGATAGATAATAATTGTTAGGTGATGAGAAATACCTCGGCATAATGTGGAATGGGTAAATGATCTCCCAGCTTGCGGAAGCGCCATTCATCACAGCCAATGAAACAGATACGAACATCACAATCTTGACATTCGATCATTTCCGTTGGCTAGATGCCAGGAGAGTGTTGTTGAAATATCTCATAACATTGCAATCGGAATCAACTATGGTGGGGTTGTCTCGGCAATCCAAACAATCTCTAGCGCATAGTTTGCCATTATAGATTCCAGGTTTCCATTGTTGCACGCATGACGCACACGTGTTGAGACACAAATGCACAATGTGATTACTTTTTATTACTGCTCCAATCACCGGTAAGCTTCCTGAGTGGCTGACATGCTGTTTATTTGCTTCATTGTCGATAATGCTGATCAGGTCAGCATCGATTTCGCCGTTGCTGTCATCGGCTGATGATGTTCTCCAATTGAGGGATAGCACAACAAGTGTGACCAAAGTTATTGCCGATATTGGCGGTTGCTCCCTTGCCAAGTTCATCTCATACATATCTAATAATGGTTATATAATTCTCTGAAACCTTGATTCAAGTAAACTTCTTGCAGACTGACTATTAATTTGAAGTCTGAATGTCGATTAGATTCATATTCGTGTAGAATATCGCTTCGAGGATGTGGAATTCATCTCTATGAAAGTGATTTGAGAAAGTTACACACAGTGTACACAAGAATTGAATGTTGAAATAGTCCAATGATTAGTGCTAGCGTACATAGTATGTCTAGTTGCATACCATTGTAATCAACAGTATTATTATAATTGTAAACATTGCGTTCACACTAAACAAACAACGTTGGCAAGATCTCTCACTGCCAGAAACGTTACATCGGGTCGATATTCTGCTTATTGACTGAATGGTTGCAAAATCGTGCATAATACGTATGATGTATTTCGTCATCGTTAAACTGCCAATAAGGGTATATGTGTATGTGAAGAAAGAGAAACAAATCTTCATCTCATGATGATTGCAGTAATCAGTTTTTATTATTTGTTACATTACAGTAAAGTAAAACTATGCAGTGATCAGACAAAAATCTCAAAACATCATCAAGCGCCGGCATAATGCTCAAAATGAATATACTGTCTCCCTTCATTTCGAATATATGCTGTTATAAAATACAATGAACAGAATGAACACGACTAGTTAGACTGGTTAGGCACCGCTTATGCGATTCAGTCACTGCATTCGTGGCTCAAAGTGCACACTATCTTTGCATCTTGCGTAAGCATTCATTGTTTGACTAAAGCTTTTGAACGTAAAACTCTCATCTAGTTGTTGTGTTTAGTTTTCGCTAAATTTTCGTTTTTTATCAGTAAAGTCGTGGGACGAGTCAAACACCTGGAGCATTGTGCAAACAAACATGGCAAGAATTCACGGAATTCCGTCCTCCCAAAAAAATATAGTTGATAAGCAATAATTTATTTGTCATATCGTCGAATAATTAGATTCCAGAAAGTTCCAAAGCATAGAGTTCGAATTCAAAGAGACGATTTTAATTGGTAACAGTTATTAGATTACAATCCTGCCTAATGAGGTCACTGGCTGATGGCAACCTTGGTCACATGCCAACCAGCATCGTCATCTTCATCAATGATATTTTGCACTCCTTGGATTGACCTGATGTGTTCTATTTGATCTTGTTGCTGCTCCCAATGTGATTCCTTCATTTTTATATAATCAGGAGGATAGAAAGACATGCATAGGGTGCGACCATCTAAAGCCATCCGTAGTAAATGATTAGCGGCCCGGTAAACATCTGGTCTGCCGGATCTGGCCGTAAGGAAACCACGAACATAAGCCCAGGCCTCACAAATCAAATATGCCGACCATTCGAAGTTTGGGTTCTCATTTGATTTGATACCTGTGGCTAGTTGCTGCAACGCGTGCTCATCCTTGCGCGCCTTTGCTACCATCGGATGTAAGAAATCCTCTGGGGGTGTCAATTTCAATATGCGAGGCACGTCTATTCGCTCAGCTAGATATTGGATGGCTGAATAGGGCTCGCGCAATTGAGATATCGGATAACACCCCATGAGCACTTGTAACTGCTTCGGATAATATGACGGGAACACCAATCCCGGACAATCGCATAGTCTCACCCTAGGCGTCAAAAATATCGTTTGGAAGTGCTTAGTGTGACCGGGTGTACGCGAGACCGATACGACTTTTTTACCGATCAAAGCGTTCATGAAAGATGATTTACCAACATTGGGGTGCCCAACACAGCCAATTGTTAGAACACCATTCTTGAATCGCTCCTCTTGATAATAACTGGTGTCATTCTTCTGAGAAATAATACGAGCTTTGCGTAGTGCTTTAGTTGCTGTTATGGCATCATCACTGTCGACACTGGCATCTGATTCTTCCCCAGATGCTCTAGAAATACCCTTAGAATCATGCTCAGAGTCGGATTCTTGATGACTGCCTTCGCGGTCGTCTTCAGAATCATCGCCATCGGAGTTTGCGACTTGCTTTTCGTCCCCACCTAGATCTTGTTTGGTGTTTTTTTGCTCATGATTGCTTGATCTCAGTTCTTCCTCGATCTTTTCTTTCCAGCTACTCAGATCAACCTCATGACCAACCATTTTCTGAACTTCTAACATGAAACGTAGCGCGCCGTCCGTGGCCATGTGTAACTTCCCAACTCGCTTACCGTTCTTCTTCGACTTCATACCAGCGTATGATGCAAAAGGAATAATATGTATCTCGGGATAACGATGCTTTAGATAATCCATCCAAGCTACTACCAGCGGTGCCGGAACCAAGTCTATTTTGTTCAGCACAACAAGTACCATTTTGTGAAGATCGTTGACGATGTAGTTGTACAGAGTTGGTGGAAAATGGAACAGTGGATGCCTTATGTCCACTATAATGGTGACAATCTCACTCATCTCTATGACACGCCATAATTGGCGCCAAGTGTCGAGATTAAGATCAAAGTAACTTAATTTTCGATCATTATCTTCGGCGTCAGCCACGAGGTCATTGACGAATTTCTTGAAATATTGCTGCTCTTGTAAATGCAACTCATGGCTTGTCACCGACTTTTTCCACTCGGGCCTCTTGGGCATATCCAAACTGGCGGCTAAACAATCGGCATCAATTTCCAAATGAAGCGGTTCGAGACGAACGATGGGCTTTTGAGCATCCTCTTTTCGCTGTCTGATTTCGTCATCGTCATCTTTGAAGAATTGCAGATCGGCAAAGCGCTCTCGGCCTTTGTCGGTGTTACGTTGATCATTTCGGCTTGCTTGAGTTGATCCTTTTTTATAGATCGCTTTGGACATTATGCTCTTATAAAAGCTGCTAGGATCATCGGCACGCTCTTTCTTTAGCTGTCGCTTGAGCCTTAGCTGCTCTTTTTTCTTTTTGTTTGAGAACGCAGGCATTGCGATGCTTATATGTGCAATGAGATCGATAATATTCTTATTATTTTAGCCAGAGAATAGCTGGTTAATGGAGATTTTGAAAAGTCAATTTATTTGTAACAACGGATGATAAATTTGTCACATTCCATGTGGCTTACTCGTGTGGCCTCGACAAATTGACGAAAAACAGTAAACTGCATTTGCCAAAAAACATGCGTGTTTCTGCAGCCAACTCGATTGCGCCTATCAGCTGGGTTCATCGAGTGCGGCAAAAACAATTTTTACATCTTAAACTCTGTGATCCTCTTTCTCAACAAAAAAAGCATGCACATTTCAGTCTGATATTTATCACTGCTACTAGATAGTTTATAATGTTATCATTGAATTCGTGTCAATATGAAGAATAGAAGTAAGATAACATAACACAAACACATTCTCTAATCACACTCATCATCATGCAACGGCCGTCGTCCGAGAGTTTACTCGCTCTTATTGCTTTTCACAAGAGCGTGCATCTCTAGTGGACGTGAGAGCGAATGAAAACGGAACCCTCAGCAGATGGCGCTACTAGCGCGACACCATCTATCAACGACAACAGCAATTCGAGATCTCACAATTCAATTTTCATTAGACTTTGTGAAAGTGTACAAGTGAATGTGATTAGATTGTTGATATAGTAATTGTGAAATTCAAGTGTTTGACACTGAACACTCTCACTCCCATCATTGTTGTTCATTTTTTGAATATGTGAATATGTGAATCTGTGAATGAATGTTATGTGCTAGTGTGACGTGAAGTTTATGTTGTTAGCAAACTGCACTTGTTAACTACGCCGATGTAGCTTGCACTGTTGTTTCACAGTGAGTTGGTAAAAGTTGTTAAGCTTCAACAGGTGAAGTTCAAGTGTGACTGTTGTCGCTGATGGTGGACAAATTTGCTGAGTGTTGCGCAGCCGCTGTCTATCATTCATTCATTTATTTTTCTAAAGAGCTACGTCTTTAATTTGAAAGAATTACCGTTTAATATCATTCAAGTTTAACGTCGAATCAAGTGAGAAAGTGAGAGTGATTGAATGATAAGTTAAAAATGAGTGATTTTCTTGAATATTATTTAGTTTAACCACGTCACGAAAGGTTACAGCGTGTGCTCACTAAATACAAGACGATAAAACGAGTGTCTGAATTGGCAAGACCATTGTCTGACTCTGTGATGTGTTGGATTTAACGACCACCCAGCTCATTCAATAAGAAACTTATTATTATCGTTGTTGTTGAGAATCTTGTTCGGCGCCCAAGCAAAGCGCCTGCAAAGCGAAACCCCTTTTGCAATTCAAATCGACATATCTATTCAATCGTGTGTTACGCTAACAATAAGCGCCATTAATTGATTGCATTTAACTTGAAGCTCCTCTCAGACTTGAGCGAGTTTATTGTTATCGATAGAGAGCAAGCTTACTTCATGAGCGATAGACACACTGAACATTGATCACAATATTGTTAACTTGCTGGTCAGCCGCTTGTCTGGCTAGTTAGCAAGCACTGAGACCAAATTTAGCAACTGATTGGAATCTTCTTTTGTTGTATGTCGGTGAAACTTGCACATTCCAAGCTCAAGTCAAATTATTGAACGAAATTGATAGACTTTTTTTGGATAGAAAAGTCTATTCTGAGCTAACAAAACAGAACAAGATATGACACGACGTCCAACTGGGCATTGCTTGATACGCGCGATTTCGATCTGATTTGATTAGGAATTGGATTCCTTTCTACTATGGCATTGTCATAGCAAATGTTGGCCAGGTGGTATCACTTTTAAAGGAGGATTTATTTAACAGCAACAACACACACACACACACACTTGTTCCATCTAAACTTGTCCGATGCCGCACTATTTCTTGTTGCAACCTGATATTGCTACATTATATTTATTCACTCTCGTTTCATTTGAACTGATCGTTCACGTACACGTCGCTTTTGACGTAGATAGCTGCTGCTGAGATTTCTTGCTATGGCAAGTGGTGTGCGTGAACAATCTTGTTTGTTAGAGATTGTACATACAATCGAACTCATATCTGCTACCGTCGTAATTCTCTTTCTTCAACGATAGCGAGATTTGCTGTATTAATTCGATGATTGTTCATTCGCTTGAACAATTAAAGTTTCTATTTGTGAGTGATATTTCATCCAGCTTTATCTTGTGTTCAGGGCGCCACCGATCAGTGTCGTTTCATGTTGTGCTAAAAACATTATGCAATAAACGAATAGATGGGATTTTTGATTTTGTAGAATATCATCCGTGAATGAGACCGCCGATTCTCTGCTCTGTTTAGTGAAGAACTCGAAAGGATGCCAAAAGGTAAGAATGATGATGATTATCGACCACCAAAACACGAGACTGGATTTAACGAGCACGTCTTGCGGTAGTTACGCTTGTTGGTCTCGATCGTGTTCAGGTAGAGACGCTCGTCGTCGTATTCTGAGCGCGCAAAGTCACGCAAATTTTGTCCCTTTAGAACCGAATAAATAAAATAATTTTTGTGAGAAGTAAGACATTGTGTTCCATAGAAGTAATATCAGAGAGAGAGAGAGAGAGAGAGAGAGAACAGTGTGAAAGTCAATAAGGCGACTGAATGCAGAATCAAATGAAAGATAATCTTAGAATCATTTATATAAAAACTAACAAAAGGAGGTGATAAATACTTACATAATTGAAGCGCTGATCATCGAAAGGTGAATCGGGCGCAAACGCAGGCAACAACGACCGCGATTTGAATAAAAGACTGTTTAAATTTGATTGGTGTGGCAAGCCGTCGGACTCAACGCTAGCGAGCGCCATCAAAGACAAGCAAATTGAGAGCACAATCAACTTGGCCATCGAGGCGCACCTGGGCTGTGTTTGTGCACCACAATTTATGACCTGATGATTTTTCAATAAAGACATTTCGATTGTTTTTCAGTAGACTAGTCAAATATTATTTATGTTGAAGGTGTAATTTGTGTATTTCAGTTGATTGTGCGTTATGTAAATCCTCGTTGTTATTCTTGATCCCTCACCTCAACTAGTCGCGTGAGTGTATATGAATATTGTAATATCGAGCAGTCCTCTTGAATAGACGTCGTATGCCGTACAAGTTATCATTCGACGTTCTCGGTCAACCCTTTAGTTTGCGCATCAAGCTTGCCAGTGAGGTGTCAGGAAGGTATTTGATGTAGCTTTTATAATGGAGCACCGTGTATTGTTTGCTCTTGACGAAGTAAGCTTGTTGCGCACTTGTTTGTTCGTTCAGATTCTTTCTTCTCGTGAATTATGGCTGGCTAGTTTCAGCTAGATAGATAGCTGGCCATTAAAAGATCAACGGCACCATCTCACATATCAACAACGCTGCAATGATATTCATACAACAAAATTGCTGTTGTGCTTGACAATAAGTGGCACGTGCTGAGTGGTCGTGTCGTCGTGTGTGAACTGAAAAACATACGAGGCGTATTTATAACTTGATTTACACGTGCGTGTTGTGATTTATAACTCAAAGCTTGTAAACAGTGGAACGAGCACGTAGCTCTCAGCTTAGTTGACTATTTAATATGTAGCTTGTGATTTTAGTTAATTGATTGTCGTGCTGTGTGTGCGTGTATGCGAATAAAGTGTATATTAAACACATGCAGCTCTTGCTCGTGTCTGGTAACGACGAGATTAAACTCTTTGTAATTATATTTGTGCTCTCATGATTAGCTCCCCCCTCCCCCCTACTCATGAAATGAATTACGAGACACTTTTGTAGTTTAGCACGTTTAACGTAACCTGAATACCCCCAACAGTATAAAACAAAATAGGGCTAACTCTAATTCCAATGCGGAATTCACTTGAAAGGTAGCTGAACCTTGCACTGTACCGCTATTTTTATAACGAGCAATTGATAGTCAGAGCAGAGGACAAATGGACAAAAGACAATTGAGAGTGTAAGCAAGAAGAACAAGAAGATCTGAGGGCTCATTGCGGTGCGCTCGAGCGAGATGGCTCTTAATCTTCTTCACTAGCTCACAACTGGTGTTGCAAATCAACAAACAATATGTATACGATTATACAAAATAAGAAAGGAAACAACAACTAACTGTAATATTCGCACTCTATGCTATACGCTCTGACGTAATAGCATAGCATAGCGTAATTGATTGTAGACACCCAGTGTTACAGTATCATCATGTACACGATCCTCATTGTTATTATAATTTGCATGTAATTGCACGTGCGGTGAGAAAGACATATGCAGCAAATGTTGTGTTCAGAACACACTTGTGAGTGGGACTTGTGAGTGGGTTTCGTTTCCTCTTGAATTGAGACGTACGGACGACACTTAACATGACACATGCTTCCTCGCTGTTCTTGTCCTTGCCATGTTTTGATCACCACATCAACTCATCGTAGACACGATTCGACGACTTTGGTGTTGCGTCGCTTGTTGCGTTTTTTGTTGGCTTGATCGCTGTTGTGGTTGTGGTGGTCGTTGCTGTTGTTGTTGTCGCTGCTGCTGCTGCTGCTGCCATGGCCAGATGATGGCGCCACTGTTGCAGACTCTGAATCACCACCGCCAGCCGACGTTGAGCGCCGCGTCCTCGTTGTGCGTCGTGTTGTTGAGCTTTGTTGTTGTGTCACAATGTGAGGCATCATCGAATTCGAAGTGTCACTTATTGAATTTGAAGCACCTGCAGTTGCTTCAAAGATCGTTGCAGCCGTTGTAAGCTGCGATGATTGTGTAGGTGTGTCACGGATGCGGTCAGCGTTGATGCGCACAATCCGAGCGCAGAATCGCTCGAAGGCTTGTTCCATGACGCACATCCCATCGCCATATCGAACAGTCTCCAGGTGGCGCCCATTCATGTGCAACTGCCTGCTATTCGGCATGCTATCGACGCTGTGTCCGTCATCTTGTGACTGACCTTTTTTAAGACGCTTGTTGCTAATTGTAGTAGCTCGTTGAGCACTTTTGGTAAAAGCACGCAAGTGGCTGCGTGTCGTTACACTTGCCGACTCGACTCTTGTTGGCAGCGTGGGAGCCACCACGCTCATGCGTTGAGGGCGCACACTGACCCCATTGTTAGTGTGGTCGACGGTGCGTTGCACGTTAGCCTCACTTGTGTCAAAGCAGCTATTGCTCCTGCAACTAATAGACTCGATTGATTGATCAACATCATTGCCAATGTTGCTCCTTTGATCGTCATTGTTGTTGTTGTTTTTGTCGTTAAGCTGTCGTCGAGACTGTCTATTCTTAATTGACGACGACGACTGAGTGATGCACGTGTTATTGTTCACCTCTTGCTGTTGCTCTAAAAATGCTACCTGACGCTTCTTGGCGCGTGTCATTCGAACTACTACATTCACACTGGTCGAGCCGATGCTCGTGTCGGTTGTAGTTGTAATATTATCTGCCATAATACAATCGATCGCAGGCAATTCGCGCCGCAGCATGTTATCATTTGAGGTCAACGCTTGGGTTGTTGTGGCAAATGGGGCATCGGCGTCACTTGGCGTTATAGTTCTTGTAGATCCACTCAATGAAGTTTGACGCAACACTGAGGCGCGAGTCGAGCGTCGCACACTTGATTGCTGTTGCCGTTCTTGACCGTTAGATGGCGCCGACTCCAATGCCACGATATCCAGCGATGCTGCTGCGTTGGCCAGATTCTCCTTGCCATCGCGTAGCTTAGAATTGTGGTCGCTGCTGTTGCTGTTACAGTTTGTAGAGTTGCGCGAGCGTGATCTGCTGTTTGATCTTCTTCCTGTCGAGGCTGCTACTGGCGCTGATACTGCTGTTGTTGCTATTGTGGAGGCCGTTATTATTGTTGTAGCTGATGATTTGGTTGCGGTTGTTTTGGTCGCTGTTGTTGTTGTTGTTGCTGCCTCAGTTAGTGTTGAACTTGGTGGGCGTGTATCACGTAAACGAGGCGACGAACGTGGACGCTTGCCGTTCGACATCGAGCAACTCCGATCTTTATCGGCAACTCCAATCGATCCACACTCGTCTCCCTCAACTGACAACAGTATACACAACGGACGTTTGGTCTTTGTTTGTTTCTGTTTGTGTGTCGGTGTCTTTGACTTCTTCGTCTGCCTCTTTGACGCTGCTTCCTTTTGTTCATCTTGCAGTGAAGATATCTTGCAGTACTTACACTGACTGTGCATAGTATCGTCAACAAGTTCACATTCAATCATTAGCTTTTCATTGTTTGAGCTACCAAGATGTTGATCGCGCTCGCGCTCGTCAAGCTTGTTGCTGTCTCCAGTGTTATTGTTGGCTTTTAATGAGCGAAACCGTTGCACATGTTGTTGTTGTTGTTGTTGAGTAAGAGCGGCAAGTGGCGTTTGGTGGTGATTGGTGTTGGTGTTGCTCATCAAATTGAGCATTGTGGTTGCTGCTGCTGTTGTTGTTGTTGTTGTTGCCGAATAGACACTGATTCGTTGTTGTGTACCGCCTGCTTTGCTAGCTAAGCGTTGCAGGCACAACGAGCGCAAACGAGCACACACATAGTCGGAGCAACCGCGAGCCATTCCGTGCGATTGACTGGCCGATTGACGGCCACACACTTGATTGCCACTTGTCGTAAGCAACGACTGAGCAGCGTTCGAGGACGAACGACGACGAGTGCCACGAGCTGAGTGCGTTTGCTGTGTGTGTGGCCATGCTTGATTGGCGTTGTTGCGTCGACGACGCGTCTGTCGTCTGTGTGTTGTTTGTCCTGACGAAGTGGACATGGACATAGAAAAGGATTGTTGCTGCTGTGATTGAGCTTGAAGTGTCGCCATCTGATGTGCCGCTGCCTGGCTTCGAGCTGCTTCGATTGAGCCCAACGTCAGCAACACAGTCTCGCTGGCCGCTTGTTCATGATTGGCCGCCGCTTGACAATCGTACAATGTGTACGCTGCCGCCGTTGTATTCGTTGTATCAAACGGGTGCATATCAGTCATCATGGTCGAATGCGAATGCGAATGCAAATGCGAATGCGAATGCGAATGCGAATGCGAATGCAAATGCAAATGCGAGTGCGAGTGCGAGCGTAGTGTTTCGTCCATGGAATTATTGGTCGAATAGCCATCGCAATTGTAACTGTGATGATTATGATCGTGAGCTGAAGTCGATTGATAATCGAATGGCATACAATACGCTGCATCGGTGTATTGTTGCTGATTGTGTTGGCCGTCAGACGTCGCTGCAGAACAATCTTGCTGTACGTTGATGTAAGCCGCACAGGTTGATTCATCCAATGCACAAGACGTGCCATCGGACGTGCTATACGTCGCAGCAGAATATGGCGTCGAAGCATAAGTGGCATTCGTGTTGGCGGCGTACATTTGTGCGTTTGTTTGGTAACAAGTGGTGTCACTCATCATCTGACACGATGATTGGTGGTCATGGCTAGAGATATTGGATGCCCATGTGTGTGGTCCGCTTGCGTTATACGCGACGCTATGCAAGTCGGTTGCATACGGTTGTTGCACTTGTTGTAACTCTAGCAATTGTTTGCGAGATTTTAGCTCGAAATATTGATTGCTATTGTTATTGTTATTGGTGCTCCTGTTGTGGTTGTGGTTGTGGTTGTTGTTATCATCGCTTTCTTCTGTCCAACGAAAATCGGAACAACACATTTCTCTCGTGTCGTTGTTCTCGTTCTCGTTCTCTTGTGCACGAGCATTGTTGTCATAACAATATTGCTGCACCTGTCGATAAGATATTGCTGAACCATCGATAGGTTGAAGCTGGTGTCGTTCATTGTTGTTGCAATCATCATTATTATTATTTTGTCGCTGCTGCTGATGCGTATGTGTGTTCATGTTCGAGCTACAATTGAAGTGAGATTGCGATTGAGACTGACACCAATCGGGAAACACACACTGTTGACGATGGTGTTGTGATTCTTGCTGCTGCTGTGATTGCCAATTCGTCGTCTCGTCATTCGGACATCCGAACGGCGACGACGACGAGCCGAATGAATGCTGATTGTCAAGCACGTGATTCGATATGACGGGACCGATGCCATTACAAATGACAGACATAGCATCGTCGACGTGCACTGCATTCGTCATGCCATGTGACATGCTTGACACGTGCTCGGCACACGCCAAGCCCGTGGCATTGGACATCTGAATTGGCGCAGTGTCGTTGAGAAAGTGTCGAAATTCTTCGCCACCTGGCACGCCACTAGACGGTGTGCTCGGTTTCAAATATTGATCCTCGATATAGTCACTGTTGAGCGATGGAAATGAAGCCAAATATTGCGAAATCAACGCATTGGACGCGCGACGAGTAGAGCTGTTACACAACAACGTCGACTCTGCTGCTCCGTCCTCTGCTCCTGTTGTTGTTGTTGTCTCGGTTGTTGCATCATTGTTAATTGCATTGATTGATGCAATACAATTGTGTGAATTGTGGTGATCATCATTGTTACTACTACTGTCGTCACTATTGTTATTGTCACCACTCAATTGACTATGTGTCGACGAACTATTGGTGTTAGAGTGAGTGCGGTGAGCACTGCACTCACAATGAGAATGATGACCATGATGATGATGATGATGATGATGATGACTGTCATCGTCACAGGTGGCAAAACGAACGTGCGTTGTGTCTAACAATGGCACGTCATCGTTTGGGGCCATTGAATCGGTTAAAATGACATCGCGCCCTACAACATGTTGGCTGGCATCGTCTTGCGTCATAGCATTGTCGTCATGGTTCACATCATCGACAACATTAACATTGATATCAGCGTCAGCATCAGCATCAACGTCGACATCAACACCGACATTAGTGTCGTGCTGTTGTCGGTGTTGCTCAATTGCAGTAGAACAATTGGACAAATCGCCTTCAACGTCAACATCGACCTCTTGCTCAACATCGACATCGGTGTCGCAATCTAAATCGTCGATTGTGTTCACGACGTCCACGTAACATTCAAACTGTTGCGAACTGTTGCTCGTCGGCTGAGCGTCCATTGTCATTGTTGTTGTTACAAGATGCAAAATTCTTTGAATAATCAAAGACACCAAACAAATGTTGATCAAATTTAACTATGTGCTCGTGTGTCTTAATTAATGATGACACTTGTTGTTTTCACCGATAAGTAATTATTGGCACACAATTTTTAAAATGTGAAATTTCAAAATGACATTTCTCAATTTTAAGTGTCATGTGGTAACAATCGGCAATCGATAGTTGACAATCGATTGAAACGACAAGCTAACTAATGACTAGAGCCAACAGAGTGCCATGCGAATCGACAAGCCTCACCTCAACTCATATCATGAGCAAACAAGCGAATGAGCAAACGAACGAACAACAGTAGCAACTAGCGCTCTCAAAGTAAACGAGCTAGTGAGCAAGTGCATTGATGAGCAGTTCATTGTCAAATGTGTGGATGCGAACAACAAGTGTGCGTGTGTATCAAGCTGCGTGGCCTTGGGCGCCACCAGCTCAACGGCGAATTTCCACACCACAAAGTGCACACTAACAACCATTGCTGCTCTTGCTATCCAGATGTCTGTGAGTCTGTCAGTCAGCCAGCCACTCACTCAGTCTATCTATCTATCTATCCGTCTATCTGTCGGCTAGCGTAAACTTTGTTGGTACCAGCGATGGCGAAATAACGTGGAGCATCGGCGGTGACATTGAATTGGAAAAAAATAAATAATAAAATGAAGTGGAAAAGTGAAAAAAGGTGAATGGAAAATATGCAATGCATGTCATGTGAAGCAATTGTACCGATGATGTTATTTACATCGAGCTCGAGTTATGATATCGAGAGTACCTTGTTGTTTCCTGGCACCAAAATGAAGCACGCAACAATGACGAACACACCAACCTCATGTTTGCGTGTCACAATCTGTTCATCACCTGCTGCTGTCACTCATTTGCTTCCGGTCAACTTATCACTTGTCGTTGTTGTTACGTTCAATAGTAGGGGCAGAGGCAGCATCATCCGCAGCCGCAGCAACAACAACAGCATTGTTACAGAGATCGAGCTCTATAATAATCACACTCTGATCAATTGATCAAATTGACAATATCAACGATCGCCAAGCGGAGACAAGCGAACATTGATGCGAGATTGCTCATCTTATTTGGTTATTGTTCATTTGGTTTTTACCACTAATCTACACACAGCTGCTTTCACTTGCTTTCACCCTTGAAGGCGTTGTTATCGTCACAGAGCGTAGAGTATTGTCATGTGACAGTTTGTGCGTGTGCTTATGCGTGTAAATCATCATTGGACAAGTTAAATATACATGTACAAGTGAATCAACAGCCGACAGGTGGTGCTACTGACGCAATCATCTATTATTTCACCGTTCAATTGAATACGGCTATCGTGTTCGTTCGTTCGTCCGTGCTGTCAGTGCACATTATTTCAAGTGTCAAGTTTGCAAAATATAAGTCATCATCAATCATTGTATACTAATACTTTAATGCGCATTAATAATGGAAATACTCAACTCAGATTGGTGTGTGGAAAAACTGTAAAGCTGTGCGTGTGAATAGATCAATTGCAGATTGCAGATTGCAGATTGCAGATTGCAGATTGCAGATTGCAAATTGCAAATTACAGATTATAGAGAGAAAAGTCATAGTGTGTCATTCAAGTACAACGACTTTAATTTCATGTAGAATGCAAAGAATGTGTGATGTAACATTGATTGGTGGTTGTAAATTGAATTAGTTTAGTTTAGTTTAAACAGAGTGAAAGCAAGAATTTGTTTTGAATCGAATTCGATGTCAAACTAAATCAGGTGTGACAAGCAAACGAGCGGGCGATTGTTGTGTGTGTTTGTGTGTATGTGAGTCAAGTGTTATAAATCAGTCAAGTGCAGCATTGCGGACATTGGACGACGTTCGATAGTTCGACGTTAGTTGTTAGATGCCAGATTGGTGTGTAACTTCAACCATTGGATTAGACATTGTGCAATAATTGTCAAGAGCAAGATAGCGACACCGAGGAAGTGAGTAAAATATTGCAATGCCTATCTTGCTCGTTTGTTCTCTCGCTCGATTCTGTCCAGTGACATAATCGAACAAGCGGCTTGTCAGTGAGCTCGAATTCCGTAGCACTTGACGCGTTAACTAGCAGCCTTTTAGGGTTAACTATTTGAAGTTAAGCGCGTTAACTAGCCAAAGAGTGGGCGAGCATTGAATGCATAAGCGACAGGGAAAGAACGAACATTGTCAGTACGAATGTTGGTGCTGGTGCTGGTGCTGGTGTGAATGGGCAAATGAGTTGTGAGCAATCAACTGTGTGTCATCGTTGTCGTTGTCATTGGCGACTAACACACAGTCAGTCAGTCAGTCAGTCAGTCAGTCATTTGCTTGGTTGGTCGGTTGAATGACAAGTGCGTCGACTAACTAACTGCCAGAATGACTGAGTGAATGGCTCACTCACTCGATTGCGATTGCTTGATCAACAATTGTTCGCGAGCAAGCACTAACGCGAGTGAGTGATTTATGATCCAATTTGATGTCAGTTTCATTTGGTGAACAACTTCTACAACTTGCTTGCGATCTTGCTTGTTTCTGCAGTTGTACTTCTTTTACACAGTGTTGCAATAATAACTGCACTAAAACTGCAGCTTAAAATGTTCAAGCTTCGAGTTTGGCGCGGAAAGCACGTTGTGTTGTTCCCAGACAGTCGTTGGACGTTTGCTCGTTAACACTGACTTTAGCATTAAAATTTGACAAACTTACAAACTAATGTTTTCAGCATTAGAATCAGAATCAGCAACAGCATCAGCACGAGTATTGGAATTAACAACGCGCGCCGCCTTTAACTTGAGAAGAAAAGCCCAACCAACGCCACACAATAATTGTTGTCAGTCGTGAGTCGACAGGTGTGCAGCACAGCACAGTATTCACGATCCTAGTACTTCAGTTCGGTCATATTCGTCGTTCTTTTCTTGTTCGAATAAGCTCGTTGTTGTTGTTTGGCTAGCAAAAGAATTGTGAAAGAGAAAATATTAAAGAGAAGAAATGAGAAATGTTTTTTCTATCGTTTGCGAACCCCGCACGGCTTAGCTTGGTGGCTAGTGAGCTCAGGCTAACTCACACAGCTTAACTCTTGGCGAGCGTAACCAACGTGGATGACGATGGTGCCCAAGGCGGCCAGCCAAGTTACTGTTTGACAGACTCGCCGCCTGCACCGATAGACCGATGAACAAGCGAACAGACGAACAGACGAACACACTAGTGAGTGTCAAGAGTGTAGCGGCAAGATCATTGCAAGCGTCACTCACAAACCACGAGCGGCGCTAGCAGCAGCAGAAGCCGCAAGCTTTAACGAGCGTAAGTCTGGGTGGGGGCGCGCGTGTGTGTTTTCAAGAAACAGCAAGCAAACAAGTAAACAAGCGAACGAGCGAGCAAACATCAGCGAGCGATGGATGAACACACGCTTCGTCTATCAAACAACTGACTCACGCTACTTAGAGCTAGCTAAATCGACACACAAGCAGACAGACAGACAAACTTCGACAGGAGCCCGCAATGCACACTATTGGTGGCTGGTTGTGTTGCCTGTGTGTAGTTGTTGTTGGGCCCAGACAACAACAGGACAACACGAGGAGCAACAACTACAACAACAATAACGTGGTCGCAGTCGTCGTTTACTTTGGCTCACTGTCTGTTATACTCGAATCGGCTAGCTCGACGTTTGACTAGTTTGCAGTTTGTTGTTCGATCACTAGCTTGCCATTGACTGACTCTCTCTCTCTCTCTCTCTCTCTCTCTCTCTCTTTCACGCTGGCTCGCTGTTGTATTCACTCACTGTTTTCTCGTCACTGTCTGCTGTGATCGACGCTCGTGCTTGTGTGAGCGAGCACACAACGTGTGCATTCATTCACTAGCTAGCTGACTGGCTCGCTCGCTCGATGGACGCATTGTGGTGCCGCCTGAGGCTCCGACGACCGAACGTCGACAATTGAACGTCAGGCAATCGGACATAACAGAATAGAGTGGAGCAGAATAGACTGTGGTGGAGTTGCAGTTGGAGTCGGAGAATCGAAAGAGTCGATAGTTGAATCCAATTGTACGCTGAGAACAACGACGATTGGGCTCACGATGGGACGAGCGAACCCACCAACATCGACAGTTGGTAGTCGAGTCTATAGTCAAGAATGGATCGAATCGAACGTAACGGAAAAGAACAGAACAGAACAGAGCAGAACAGAAGTGAAAGGAAGAAAGAAATACATGCTTTGTCAGTTTGAATGGAACGGGCGCGCGCACACACACACGAACACTCTGGTTAGCTCTGTTGTTGTTGTTGTTGTTGTGCTGCGGTACACCAGTTTAGTCAGCTGACTTTGTTTTGGGCACTCGAACTGACAGACACACGAACAGACAAGCGGGTGAGCGAGCGAATAAACGGACGAACAAGAGCGAAAGTAGAAAGAGAGTTACGCTGACTGGGACAAGGAAACTATTGTTGTACTGTGTGTCACAAATTATCAAGGGAGCCATCAATTTAAAGGCAACCGAGAGTCGTCCTCGTTGCTGTTGTGTGTCTCAAGTGCTTGGTTGTTGTTATCGCTATTGGACACACAATCTCACTCTCGACCATGTTATGGGCTTTACACTGCGCTCGCTTTTCATTTGCTTTGCTCGCGACACTTATGCTTCCCACCGCTATTGCGCAATCTAGTCGTACAAGCTCGTGTTCGTGTTCGACTGTTCGACTGTTCGACTGTTCGACTGTCCAACTGTCCAATTGGATTGTTCGATTTTTCGATCGATCCAAGTTCGATCGATTTGTTTGTCCGTCCGTCCGTCCGTCGGCCCGTGCGTCCATCCTCGACTCTGGTAGTTCTGCTCATTCGTGCGTTCGCCCGTGCGTTCATTTTGTCCGTCAATCGATTGTACGAAATTGAATTTGTCGCCTGTCGGCTGTATGTCTGTGCGTGTGAGTGTGAGTGTGAGTGTGCGTGTGCGTGTGCGTGTGCGTGTTCGTGTTCGTGTTCGTGCGCGTGTTCGTTTGCATCCATTTCTAAACATCCATTGGGCTAGCCACGCCCAATTAAGGCCGCCAACTCGACGAGTGGCTGGCTGGCTGTCTGGGTCTCTGTTTCACAGACAAACAGGCAAACAATTGTATCTTTTGATCAAAGAGTTTATCTTGGCACGACACACACAAGGAACGTTTAGCGAACGAACGGACCGATTTTCGTTCGAGTGAGTTGCACCAGATGAGTCGCAAGTTGAATGAGAGTGAAAGACTGCTTTGTGTTTGTGTTGAACGAATGAATGAAAAGGCTGCCGTATGTGTGTTTGTCAAGACACCTGTGCGTGCCCGTGTGTATCGACAGCATGTGTGGCAGAATAACTTGTGGCTGCAATAACAATGCTGTGATTTCGAGCTATGAAAACGAAAGGAAGCCAACGGACGAAAGGAAAAGAGGAAATAAGAATGAAATTGTAGTTGCTGACTGACTGATTGTTGTTATTGTTGCATTGTGTGCTGGGGCTACACACACACACACACACACACAATACAACGTCGATGGTTGGAATTACCAGCTGGCAACGTGTGAGAAGAACGCACAATTTTGGCACCCAGTCCACGTGTATGTGTCTGTCCGTCTGTTCGATCGCCTGTCCGTCCATTCGTCTGTCTGGAGGCCTTATTGTTATTCAGTGGCAGTCGCGCATATCAGGCAATAACTAGGCGAAAGTCGCACATTCACTGGCAAGCTATTGTCGTTCGTTCGTTCGTTCGTTCGTCAGTCATTCATTGGTTCGCTCGCTCGTAGTTACTGACCTCAACCAATGTTCGACTGTTAGCTTGACTAACTAGACAAAGTTCGAGGTTCGATCGAGCGACCGCAGACTCTTTTTTTGTTGTTCGAAAATATAGCTCGTGCGACAGTTAATACAAAGTTTTGTGGGCCACATGAATAAACAAGTGTAGTGCGTGTGTGTTCACAACAAAGATTACAATGAAAAGGCAACAATGAATGCGTGAGGCAACACAAACTATCACAAGGTCATGTACCTAACGAACCGAGCGTACGTCGTCGAAACGTTAAACGATGTGTGTGTGTGTGTGTGTGTGTGTGTGTGTGTGTGTGTGTGTGTGTGCAGCGACACTGTTGTTGGTGGTTCGTGAAGCTTCAACTGCAGCTGCAACTGCAAGTGTGAATGTAACAAGAAAGCAAAGCAAAAAATTCGAGGCAGTTGAAGCGAATTGGCGAGCCAATTGGTGAGTTCGCAAGTTTGATTTTGAGTTGCACGCGTCAATCATTTTTTTTCGCTCACTCTAGCCTTTCGCACGCCCCTTCGCTTTACAGTGGCATTCTTGTCACTGTGTGAATGTCACCCACTGTGTTTAGCTGGCAAGCTAGCTAGACAAACTCGATAAAGCATCAGCAAGGGATTCGGCAAGCAGACGCAGTGCTCGTTGGCTCGTTCGAGTTGCAAGTTTGGCCCAAGTTTGCAGTTGCCAGTTTGAGTTGTCAAAGCTTATCGACAGCACAACAATTTGTGCGTTGCCAGTCGACCGACGCATACAATCAAGACGCACGCATTCTCTGGCTGGCTTGCACAAAAGGGGCGTGGTGAATGCGCACGCGCGCTCTCTTTTACCCCAATCTATTGCTCTTCAGTTGTGTGTGTGGCTGTTAGTTGTATTAGAGTGTGAACGACCACAAGCTACAACGAAACATGATGAGCACGAGCTACAGAGGCGATAGCGACAACAACAACAACACCAACTATAGTTGAATTGAGAAGAAGAAGATAGCGCGCGCGCGTGAGCGAACGAGCGACACTCGAGGGCGTCAATTCGTAGCGTGCACGTGGCACGTGCACGATGATCCATTGATTGGTCGTGTGTATTGGTCGTCATGCGGTTAAGCTAGCGAGCTATCAGCACATCGAATGAGCCCACAATACAAAGTAAAGCGCCAAGTGCGAAGTAGAAGAGCGAGCGAGTGCAAAAGATAAAGAAGAGAGCGGGAGTGAAAATTCTCGTCAATTGCTCGTTCGTTCGTTCATTCGTTCAATGTGTCGACTACAGCAACAATAGTGACAACGAGTAGCGTCAGATAGGACTAGCGTCTATCAACATTAGACAAGGTTAGCGAGATCTAGCTAGATATCGAATGACACGCACACTAGCAGACAGACAGACAGTCAAGCAGGAAAGCAGGCAGGCAAGCAAGCCGACAGACATACAGACTGACAGACAGAATAGGTACGCGAACGCAAACTGAAACACCTGATCACAACAGACTCACCTGCTAAACTGAAGCAGCAACAGCAACAACATCAACAATAGCGACAGCAACATCAGCATCAGCATCAACGACACCAGCAGCAACGACAATAGAATCAGCGGAGCCCAATCGAGCTCGAGCGCGATTTGCGGCGTCAACGAATAAGCGAAAGAAAGCGAGAAGTTTTGCAGCCACCAACGCCAACAGCAGCAGTAGCGTCGTCGTCGTCGTTGTGTGTGTGTGTGTGTGTGTGTGTGTGTGTGTGAGTGCGTGCGTGCCTGCGTGCCTGCCTGCGTGCGTGCGTGAGTGCGTGTGGCAACTGCCTGGCACGTGCTCCGTCGCGTCGTCCGGCAACACCTGACAGGTGAGGCGCACGCAGGCACGCACTCACCGTCTGGCACGACGACGAGTCACACGAGCAGCAGCAGCACATGAAACGGAAATCTCACACTTGCGCGTCAATAGCGCGCACACGCACACACGTCCGCAAGTTCGCACAATAATAGCAACGTTAATGAGCACAAATATAAGCAAGTAGCAAGCAATGTGTGCTCGTCCCGATCACAAGAACAAGAAACCACGCAACCACCAACACACAAACCGAACAAACGAAACAATGTGACCGCACACAAACACACACACACACACACGCGCACTCAAACTGTCCAACTGTCGGGTGTTGTGTCTGGTGTGGTTGTGAAACCTCAAGGTTGTGATCGGCTAAATTATATCATCGAAAAAATTAGCTGAACAAATAAATGATTCAAGTCAAGAGAACTCATTGGCTATTCATTGGCAATGTGACCAAGGTTGTGAACATTCAAGGTGTCCCATGTTAAATCATTCAGCACACAGTGAATTCATTCTCAGTGTTGATTGAGATAAGAAAGAAGAAGAAGAAAAAGAAACAAGAGTCCATCAGAGTCATTATTAGTGTTCGTGCCGCACATCAGTGCCGATTGCCGATCATTCGATTGTTCAAGAATCATTTCGGATGATTGGCCCACCCACTCCCGCCCCGCTTGCACTCGGCCCCCATTCGATGTATCGAATTGAAACATTTTGTGAGTTGTGAAAATTAATTATATTGATTAATGTTGTGAGCAGTTATTTGCGAAAAAGTTTTGAAGCAGCAATTTTGAGACAAAATTTGTATTTTCAAGACAACTACCGAGTAAATAAATAAACGTAACGAAGGTTGTGAGCCACCGTAACATTTCATAGAAATCTTCTCGTCTAGAGGCTGCACTTTTTCACCATCAGCTCTCATGTGAGACTTAACGTTCATTCATCAGCGAATTATTATTAGCGAACGGAATCGAATTGAAGCATCGAACAAACGAATGAACGAACCGTGTTAACTATCAACGAGAACAACCATCAACCAGGTGAGTATGAGCACAACGAGCGCTGAGTGTCCCACCAAAAGACGAGATCATTCGAATATGCACACACTCACCAATTGAACCAACAATCAAGTGAGGTGCCAAAGAAAGTCTTAATGTAAATAGTCAAGAACAATTTATAGTCAGAGCTAATTTATATCTGCGCACGGCAATAATTTTAATTACCGACAGCAGCACGTGTCAACTTGTTAATTACACAACCGGGCACCCAGACGATTGCTCTGTTTGCTGGCTTGCAAATTGAAACTTATTCATTTGTGGGTGTGTGTGTGCGTGCTTTTCATGTGTGTGTACTAGTATAATGTGAAGTGGGCGTGGCACCCATGTAATCAATACAACAACACTGCTGACTTGATGACTGACGGAAAGAAATCTCAGGAATAGTCGGACGATCAATCACGACGATAAATCGAATCGAATCGAATCGTATCGTATCGAAAGTAATCCGAATGATCGTAACAAACGCTGAAGCAGTGCAACCGGCGAATGGGCGGGACCAGCGAACAGGCAGTCCGATTCATTTGATTAACGAACCAAGCACAAACGATGATAGGCCAACCTACGAACTTAACTCAACTCAACTAAACGCCTCAGGCCTATCGTTGTGTAAGCTCTCTGGCTCACTGATAATTGAGCTTACCCGCTCAAACTGCCACTCTTTGAATGACAAACGGACGGACGGACATGCGGACAGATGGGCGGATGTAATCACTGCCACGCCCACTTGAGGTTGCACGCATTGTTCTTCTGGCCGCTGTTGCTGGATCTTCTCTCCGTGAGCTTGTTGTCATCGGCGTACGAACGAATGAACGAGCGAGCAAGCGAGCTTACAATGAAACACACTTGAGCACGCCGGCGCGAGTGTATGCCAGGTGTGTTTGTTGTTGTGCCACATAACTGTTTGCTTTGCTTTGAATTGGGCTTCGAGTTGAGAGTTGCGTTGAGTTAGCTTGTGTTGCGTTCGGTTACGTTGAGCTCTGTTTGCCAGACTGCCCTCGTCGTCAGTGTTTACACCGACAGCCGCAAGCTAACGCCGCGAGCTAGCATCAAGTGAGGCCTTCAAGAGACCAATGAGTGAGCGAGTGAGCACACCATTTGGCTCACACAACGCCAATCAAGTTTGACGATGCAATCACAAACAAACAAACAAGCAGCGAGCGAGCGAAGCAAGGCATGCACTGCTCGCTTCGTCTCGCTGAAAGCTCAAGTTAATGGCCTGCCGGGCTCAACAATAATAATGAGCCTATCAAAGCCAATGAGCGTTGCCTGACGGCGAGAGCCTGCTCTTTCTCTTTCTCTTTAAGCGCTATATCCCCCTGCGTCCCCTCCCGTCCCCCTGCACCTATGTCTGTAACTAGCATTGTTCTCTTGAGCTGTTGCTGTGCATGTAAAAATCACAGCCATCCGGCACATGGCACACTGACACACAAACTAACACAAATACGCGCGCCTAAAGTGTGGGCCTAGCGCCGGTCAAGTGTGCACGCGTTACATGCAAATTGGCACGATTCGAATTTTGTACGAGCTTGACGACAGCAGCAACACCAACAACAATAACAATAACAGCGACAGCAGTTTTGAGATCAACACTAGTCCAGTTCGATTGTTGGTGATGTTGGTGGTAGTTCGAAGAGTTGGTGATAGAATTGGGTGACATCGTTAACTGACATTGTGTCAAACTGAGTGTCGATGCTTCTATTACACCAACAACGTGTAACACTAGCCAATCGCGGCCTGACAAAAAGTCAAGTGCAAAAGCAGCTTATGATCGTAGCAGCTTAGATGGCGCAGTTTAGTTGGCTCACGAGTTTGGTGAGCTTGCAATCAAAATGAAAGTGAAATAACAAATAAAAGTTGCCGGACTAAAATAACATTTCCAGCTTGTAAGCTAGCGAGTACGCAGTAATGAGAATAAATATTTATTCTCACCGCACTCGTGGTAACGCTTAATTTTTCTATTGTGCGCGTGTGTGAATATTCATACACTACTGTCTCGCTACCTAGAGCTCATAGCTTGCACAATTTAAGTGAGCCCTAGGTGAGATCTTGTATGTGTGTGACTTATTCCGTGAAGCTCATGATGAACCTTTCTTTCTCTCTCCTTGCTTTGAGTGAACTAACAGTTGCTCAGACTGTAGAGCAAGTGCAGTAGTTAGTTGCTAGTTCACGATCTCTTCAATCGAACAACAACGATTGTAAATCAAACTAAATTCTCAAACACTGATAGAAACTCTCTGTGAATGAATTGAACTGAAATGAAATAAAAAACTGTTCCTCCTAAACTATATTAGACTCTTTCGGCAATTGTATAATGCGTAATATCTTGATAGTAGTAATATTCTTTCTTTCTCTCTCTCTCTCTCTCTCTCTCTCTCTCTCTCTCTCTCTCTCT